>JAHKKF010510979.1:0-13060 GCA_019740295.1 Labeo calbasu
GGTGTTTGATCTTCTTTGCATGTTCACTTTGCAAAGACTGTGTTGTTACTTCTGCAGTGATGTAGGATGATTTTGAAATGATTTTTGAAGTTGAGGGACAAAATACAATTGGAGTTTTTCGACATACCCTAACTGTCTTGAGTCAGAATACACAGAGTTCAGGGAGAGTAAGACAAGACGAGCGTCTGAGATTAAAAATATTTAAATTGTATTTTTAAAATGAAAATAACCGATCGTTTCGCTAAATAAGACCCTTTTTCTTTGGCTGGGATCGTTTACAACCGCATTTGGGATCGTTTAAAGCTGCATTTAAACTGCTTTTTAAAAGGGCACCATATCAGTCCATTATATGGAGAAAAATCCTGAAATGTTTTCCTCAAAAAGCATAATTTCTTTACGACTGAAGAAAGAAAGACATGAACATCTTGGATGACAATGAGGTGAGTACATTATATGTGAATCTTTGTTTTGGAAGTGGACTTCTCCTTTAAGTATTGTTTAGGTATTGTTTACAACGTGTGCGCTTAGTGTTTTTATTGTTTACAATAATTTGTTCATGCTCTGATGTGACTGCTGTTCATGTCTGGGTTTGTCTTTGTAAGGAAAACTTTAGATTTCAGAAAATGCTCTTCAGTGAACTATTGAATTATATATTCTTAAAGTAGAAGTTCACTTCCAGAACCAATATTTATCCTACAGATAATTTACTCACCCCCTTGTCATTCAAGATGTTCATGTCTTTCTTTCTTCAGTCGATAAGAAATTATGTTTTTTGAGGAAAACATTTCAGGATTTCTCTCCATACAGTGGACTTCCATGGTGTCCCCGAGTTTGAACGTCCAAAATGCAGTTTAAATGCAGCTTTATAATGCTGTAAATGTTCCAAGCCGAGGGAAAAGTACAGTTAGGGTATGTCGAAAAACTCCCATTTTATTTTCTCCTCCAACTTCAAAATTGTCCTACATCACTGCAGAAGTACCGACCCAGTGTTTGCAAGTGAACGTGCAAAGAAGGTCATACACCCTTTACAAAAAAAGGTAAAAACAGCAATGTAGGATGATTTCGAAGTTGGAGGAGAAAATGAGATGGGAGTTTTTCGACATACCCTAACTGTATTAACACGATGTACAGAGAGTACGCATGCACATCACAGAGCTAGACAAGATGAGCATTTGAGTTTAAAAACTATATAAATTGTCATTTAAAAAAAAAAAAAACCCAATCGTTTCGCTAGATAAGACCCTTTTTCCTTGGCTTCAATTGTTTAGAGCCATTTGAAGCTACATTTAAACTACATTTTGGAAGTTCAAACTCAAGAGGACCATAGTAGTCCACTATATGGAGAGAAATCCTGAAATGTTTGCTTGAAAAAACATAATGTCTTTACAACTGAAAAAAGAAAGTCATTAACATCTTGTATATATATATATATATATATATATAAACCATTTAAAAATAAAGTTGGCACCATAGTTCTATGGCATCTACGTTTCCATGAAGAACCATTAACATCCATGAAATCTTTTCATTGATCAAAATTTTCTTTATAGTGGAAAAAAGCTTATTAAATTTCTTCACACTAAGAAAAATATGTTCCTTCTAAGAACTGTTCACTGAAAGTTTCTTTGGGGAACTTTTGGAAACTTTATTTTAAAGACAGCATTTTACGGACAATAAGCCATTTTCATCTACCACAAACTTGTCAAATGTATCGTGATGTCCATACCATAAAAAGAGAGAAGCGTGTGCACAGTAGGCATGATAGACAGAGGACAATCGGGCAGAAATCAGCGTGGAGAAGTAAACAAACACGTAAAAAAAGAGCACTAACAAAGCAGGAGGGGAACATGGGCGCTTTGGTGCATGGGAGAGGGTGCATGAATATGGTTATGTGTATATGGAGCAGGCAGCTGGGGAGAGGCCCCGTCCTCCTCGCTCCTGCTCAGCTATTTAGACGTGTCCCCGAGCGGCATGACCCAATGGCCTGCAGGGCGGGGCCACCCATGTGACATCTGCCTTTTTGCGCGAGGGAGTGCCCATATGGAGCATACGCGCATTAACACTCGCGCGCACACGCATACGTACACACAGCCCTAGTCCTGTCACATCGCTGTACCCTCCTGCTGCCTGCACCTTTTGTTCTGCTATTGTGCGTCTCATTCGCTGCTGTTTGCCTCATTCCTGAACAGACCATAAAGAGGGAGGGTGTGGGTGTGTGAGTGTGTGTTTAGGAGGGCATGTCTGGTCAGCGACGCATTCGTGCAACAGGCTTCAAGGGCAGGGCGCTCCCCTGCGCACACACACACACACACACACACACACACACAGAGCTGAGGTTAAAGAGTCGGGTGCGAGCAGTGAGGTCAGACTTTCTCCTCTCTACACATGTTCAGGTCTCTGCAACCAGAGGGCACTGACCTCACCCAGCTGGACGCTCTGATGTGACTGCTGTCCATGTCTGGGTTTGTCTTTGTAAGGAAAACTTTAGGTTTCAGAAATTAGATTTCACTAAATGTAAGCTCTTCAGTGAATTATTTCATCCTATAAATACTATGGATGAACTGAAATTATTACAATTTTCACCTGGCAAACGATAAAATAGGGAAAAATCCACCACCCATAATGTGTATTATTAATGGATGGTAATAGAAATACCCCATTTTCGCAACAAAAGTTACGACCTTTTTCGCAACAAAAGTTTCTAGAGTCACAGTTTCAACTTTATTTTCTGCTGTAAAAAAGCAACTTGTTTGTGATCTTATGATGAAAACGTACCTGTGAGAACTTTTTCACAAGACGCAAAACACGTACCAATAAGTACATATCACTGCAGGTTCCAACAGAAATGAACACTAGAGGCGGCAAAACTGCGACCACTTGTAATCGTTTTTGTATACAGTTATGATTACAGCTCCATATGTTTCGCTTTCAAGACATAAGAAGCTTGCCCGGTAGCTCAGCTGGCACGGAATTGGACTGAGGATGTGGAATCCTTGGGTACGAATCCTGTGAAAAATGCTGAAAAATGAGAGATCGAAGAACAAGCTAAAACGGCATGCTTGTGATTGTTTTTTTACGTCACATTCACTTTTGTTCATACTATCGGGTAGGTTTAGGTGTAGTGCAGATGGTATGTTGTTTTTAAACGCCACAGAGCTTTAGAGTTATAGCGACACTCAATAGACATTTCAAGTCAGAACTGCGGTAACACGTACAAAATCAACGTCACATAAAACGTATCATATGTATATTCATCTGTTATGGGGAAAAAAAAGAACATTCTTTAGCACCACTCAGTGGACATTTCTCATTGAATATGTCACAAAACGTACATGGTGCTACGTATTTCACATCTTGCGAAAAAGTTCCCACAGTATGTTTTCGTCATGAGATCAGGCTGTTTACTTTTCTAATCAATACAAATTACAATTTTACCTGGCAAACGATAAAATAGGGAAAAATGCACCACCCGTAATATGTGTTATTAATTAATGGCGATAGGTGTACCCCAAGTATATGTCTTGGGACCTTTTTTGTTTCTCAACAGAAGTTTTTAGAGTCACAGTTTCAATTTAATACCTTTATTTTCTACTGTAAAGAAGGAGTTTGTCTATCTCCACAAGCTGTAACATGAATGATACCTCAAATTGTGCGTTTTTTTTTGAGGAGAGCTGTGCTTTACTTTTCTAATCAATACAAACTACAATTTTACCTGGCAATCTATACAAATTACTCTTGTAATTTGTATTCTAATTAATACAAAGTACAATTTTTCCTGGCAAATGATAAAATAGGGAAAAATGCACCACACGTAATATGTGTTATTAATTAATGGCGATAGGTATACCCCACGTACATGCTTTAGGACCCTTTTTGTTTCGCAACAAAAGTTTCTAGAGTCACATTTTCAAATTAATACCTTTATTTTCTACTGTAAAGAAGCGGTTTGTCTTTCTCGACAAGCTGTAACATGAATGATACCTCAAATTGTGCATTTTATTGAGGAGAGCTGTGTTTTTACTTTTCTAATCAAAACAAATTACAGTTTTACCTGGCAAATGATAACATAGGGAAAAACGCACCACCTGTAATATGTGTTGTTAATTAATGGCGATGGGTATACCCCACGTATATGTTTTAGGACCTTTTTTCTGCGGTTCTTTGAGGAGAGCTGTGCTTTTACTTTTCTAATAAATTTTCTAATAACAAATTATTGGAAGAGGAAAAAGTGGTTCAGCCCATCGGTTGTTAATTGGATTCAGGTGACTGAGTGCAAGTTTGCAGTTGACTGTAAGAAAGGGGCGAAGCTTCACCAGAAGTTATGATATTTTATTCCCTATATGGTTGAAGCATTCACAAAAAGATCAATAACATGCATTTAAAAAATACGCAGGGTAAGTTTCCATTTCATGCTCACTTCAAGCAACTTGCGGCCAACAATGTAATTCCATCAGCAAAGTTTTTTTTCTGCTTTAAAAACATCTTTTGTTGCTGACGGCCATTCTTTGGGTTTGGAAGCATTTGAAAACAACAGCTCGCCACAAACCTCTTGACCACCACGTTGACACTCATGTCTTCT
Organism: Labeo calbasu; assembly: GCA_019740295.1. Lineage (NCBI taxonomy): Eukaryota > Metazoa > Chordata > Actinopteri > Cypriniformes > Cyprinidae > Labeo > Labeo calbasu. The sequence continues at coordinate 4,580 of JAHKKF010510979.1, forward strand.
ATTGATTCTGTGATCATTCCATGCGACCACGTACATGTCAACACAGCACTAGAGTGCAGGAGAGCACTTTAGATCTCGCTCGCCAATTCCACATTGCAGCTGAGTACATGCTATGTATGTCACCCCAGCGCTCCTCCTATTGATTGTGGGTGAGTACGTGTACGTACGTATGTCTGGCCATGCCGTCACTCCTTTTGGGCTACACAAGTGTGAGTGTGTGCGCTGGCGAGTGATCGTGGGGAATAAAGCCCTGGTTGTTTGCAGTGAAACTATGGGTTGTAAGTGAGTGGGGAGATGCGTTTCTGTTTGACTGGGCAGTCTGAATGGGACTATTCAGTAGACCCCCAAACTGCAACCCTCTTTTCTCTCCATTGTCATCTCCCCTTCTCTCTGCTGCCCCATACAGCCCAAGACAGAGCGAGAGAGAGGGAGAGAGATGTCTGGGTGGGAGTGAGGAGTGGGGGTTGGGATCGACAAGGGAAGATCGAATGGGGACAGACAGGGGTAAAAACAGCCTCTACACAGGCTTTCTTACTTATTTAGGGTTCATCCTTCACGGATGATAATCAGTGTTGGGCATGTTACTTTAAAAAAGTTACAGTTACTAGTTACGTCTCACAAATAGTAACAGAGTTACATCATTTTAATAGTAACTAATTACCAGGGAAAGTAACTATTGTGTTATTTTATTTTATTTTTAAATGTTCAAATATGTCAAATAACTTGGATGGCCCCAATATTAAATATATTAAATGAATGAAATTTAAATTAAATGATTTACATTTTCCCAGACTAATATTAAATATCTGATATCCTGTATATATATATATATATATATATATATATATACACACACACACACACACACACAGTAAACGTTAGTAATTAGAACTTCAGTAATTAGAATAACCATTTGTCATGTTGACTGAAGTTAAGACTGGTGGTCGTGCTAAAGATATTGTTTGTAATTTAGTGTTTCTGTAAAAAAAGGGGGGAAAACGAAAAATAATATTGATAAGATAACAAAACAACTACGAATCTACTAATAACAATATAAAAAGCACTAAGGATCTGCTGGGTTCATGAATATTAATCACGTTGTCTGCGTTCGCTCAAACTGATTTGATGAAATCAAAACAGGGATGATAATAGGTGAGCGCCAGCCAATAAGATTGCCGGTTGCGCATTAGTTCCGCCTACTACCGGAGAAACCGGCAGTGCTTAAAAGTTGAAGAATTCCAAAGAACTCCGTTATTTTGACAGGAAAATACAACAAAGAATATCGTTTACATGGTGCACGTCAATTCTGCATGGTATAAGACTTTCTCGCTCTGTATCTTTCTTTTCGTGTGTACGAGTCAAAACGACGGCTCGTCACACTAGAGTTTACGGTTCGTCACATACAGGTACGCTAATGAACTGAAAAATAAAATTATAATAATGTTATAATAAATTATAGTAACGCAGCATTTTATTGTCAGTAACGGTAACGGCGTTGTAATGGGTCAAACAGTAATTCGTTTGATTACTCGTTACTGCAAAAAATAACGCCGTTAGTAACGCCGTTATTCCCATCACTGATTATGATAGGTGTACCCCACGTACAGTATATGTTCTAGGACCTTTTTTGTTTTCAATTTTGTTTTTTTGTTTTCATTTTTTGTTTCACCTTTGGCTTGTTAGAAACAAAAGTTTAAAGACTTTTTTCTATCCAACAGACAGAGTGACAGCCTCATTTTAAATTTATTTTTCTTTATTTTCCACTCTAAAGAAGCAGGTTGTTTGTCTTGATAAGATGTAACAATAAAATACATTAAAGGGATAGTTCACACAAAAATAAAAAGGCATGTTATCCGTAACTCAAAAATTAACAAAGAAACAATACAACTTTTTAGACACTTTCAGTCTATCTGATGTTTTTTTTTATTTACTTCCAGATTTTACTTTTACTCTTTACATTTTTACACAAATATCTGTACTTTCCACTTCAAACCAGGCTCGTTACTTTAGTTTTAACGTGCATTTTGTGGATCACCATTCGATTACGAATCTCTAACTGGTTAGTTTGTACAGGCAACGCGATTCGGCTCGTCTCCCCCAAGCAGTTTCTATCAGTGTAATCAAGCACCCAGGTGGATCAGAGAGGCAAAATACTGACCTGTTCAAGACTTCAAGTGCAGGTCAGTTATATCCATCAATACAGTACAGTAGTTTTGTTTATGCTTACTTGCATTAAACTACTAGCAACTCTTAGCAGTAGCAGCCAGAGGATTAATAATACTGTAACTTAAACTAAATTAATATGATCACTCAAAATATTGTATGCTAAAGGACATCTGTAGTTGTTCGTGCGAACAAATGAACACACATAACATCAGAATTTGATGAAAGCCGCGAACCGGCCATAGCTTTAGTGAACTCCAAGAAGTCAAGCTCTTAAAGGAGACCCGCCACAGGCGAGTAAACACCCTTAAAGGGGTCATCGGATGCTAAGTTCACTTTTACATGTTGGTTGAACATTAATGTGTGTTGGCAGTGTATGTACAAATCTACCCTATAATGATAAAAATCCATGCAGTGGTTTACCTTTGTTTGTGAAGGGAATGCGCCTCCCGATCTACATATATCCGTCTATGTTTGTGCAAATCATTCGTGATCCAGCTTCACTTACAGCAGAAGTGAGTATAAGCGTTTTTTTATGAATCTTTGCAATCGACTTTCCTAATAAAGTGCGAGTTAGCAAGTTTAGCGGCGAAATGCGGCTAAAGTAAACAGGCTTGTCTTTCCACAGAGAGAAGAGAGGGGCGGGGCGAGCAGAGCTCATTTGCATCTAAAGCAGCCTCGACCAGAATGGGATGATTTTTGCAGAGCTCATTTTGACAAGATAAAAAGGGTGTTGTTTTACACAACCATTGAGAATTTTTAACCAAAGTATATTGCAGACTTTTCATTAAGACCACCCCCACACACATTACTGTACATTTCCTGTAATAAACCATGGTCAGTTTTGGTAAGAGAAAAATGACTCATGATAATGCAATAACATGCTCAGCAGTATGATATTTCTGTAAAAATATTGTCATGATGTAATTATCATTACACTAATTTTGACATTTAGGCTATTTAGAAAATACTGTTTTGTTAAATCTATAGTATTTAAGTCATTTTAAGATAAAACAACAACACATGGTCATAATGTGATACTTTAAATTGAACTAAAATAAGGCAAACAGAATACAATGAGGTGGTTGTTTTGCAACAAGGTGGAGACAGTTCAGTAGGTGGCTGATGGGAAAAGAAAATCTGTGAAAAAAGTAAACACACACAAAGTGAGATTCAGAGATATATCATGGAAAATGAACAGACTGAAAAAGAAAAGGGAAGTGAAGGTGCACTTCAAGAGAAAACCTTTAATTATTTTGCCTGGCCCCAGCATAAGGTTTTAAACCTTTTTTAAAATGTGACAGCCGTACAAAAAAAAAGGGTTGTCTGTGGTTTCAGAAGTTTTGTAGGTGTATGGGATGGCCTGGAGATTTCCCGGCCTGAAATTGTGTCCCAGGCCTGCCCTGTTCAGCCTTGATAGCTGATATGTTCATTAGCTAACAAAATTTTGTAATCATGTGTCAATATGACCAGCGTAAAACACTAAAACAGGTAGTAGTTATGGGTACGTTTTACTTAAGTACGTCAGAGCCCAGACTTCTTTACGTTAACTTAAGTAAACAAGTGTAGTCAGTACTTCTACTTTTACCAGAGTATTTTCGTCATGAGTATCTGTACTTCTACTTGAGTGAAGGATGTGTGTACTTTTGCCATCTCTGTCAGGAAGGCAGGAAAGAGCTTTGATCATATGCAAGGGAAGTGTTTGACAAAGTTAATTCTAACCTGCTGAGGGCTTTATTATGTACACAACCGAGCTGACAAATGTGCATGAGCGGAGACTCAGTGACCAATCAGTGGCTTTGCTCTTCCTGTGGTCACGGTTGAGCTCAGAGCCTGTAAGGAGACGCAGAGAAAAGAATTCAAGCAGCCGGGATCTATGTTTTTTTGCTTGCAATTGCGTTTAATTGCTGTGGAAAAGAGAAAAGGTGCAATTCATCTCTGTTTAATCATGGTCTTTGTGGTTTATGTGTTTCTGCAATGAGAGATTGTGGTGATGCGTGTATTGACATAGTGAAACTGGCTTAAAGAATTAGCTCACTCGAAAATGAAATTCTTTTATCCTTAATCACCCTCATGTTGTTCCAAACCCACATGACTTTCTTTCTTCTGTGGAACACAAGAAATTCTGAACACTCTTTTCCATGCAATTACAATATATGGGAACTGGAAGGGGACAAAGCTTAAAACCCCAAGCTCATTTCATTCCAAACCTGCATGTCTTTATTTGTTCTGTGGATAAAAGGAGACATTTTGAATATTTTTTTAATTGTTTTTGTCTATACAATAAAAGTCCAAAACAACACTGGATACAACAGACATGCGGGGGGTGGGGGGTTGGTGGTGGTGGTGGAAGATTTATATCGTGGCCACAAATTAACCATTTCCCACAACTTACTAATACATCAGCACAATTTTTTGCTTCCATCAGTCTTCTAGTTTTAAAGTAAATCGTGATCATGATTTAGTCACTCGTGACCTTACTTTAAACACAACATGCAGACAGTTTCCTAATTTGTTTCCTTGTTTTAAGTGAATTGTGAAAAACCTAACCGTAAAGCCATGTTGGCCAATCAGAGGCCTGACATCAGTGTGCACTTTGATGTCACAAGCCAAAATCAGCAGCTACACGACAACACTGCATCCGGAGTTTCTGAAAATCTTCATCCTGGCAGGAGTTTTCAAAAAGTGTTGGTTTCAGTGACCTGATATTGTGTTTGCGTGTGGACAAACATCAAATCTGCATAGAAAAAGCAGTGGTATTTAAACTGAGGTGACAAATTAGTAAATTGTGCACACATTTACTTAAAACGAGGTAAGGAATTACTAAATCATGTGCACAATGTACTTAAACTGAGGTGACAAATTAGTAAATCGTGAACAAATTTACTTAAAACAGAGTAACAAATTAGTAAACATGCACGCATTTACTTAAAGCGAGGTAACAATTAGTAAATTGTGCGCACAATGTATGTAACCGAGGTGACAAATTAGTAAATCTTGTGCACATTTACTAAAAACGAGGTAACGAATTAGTAAATTGTGCACACAATGTACTTAAACTGAGATGACAAATTAGTAAATTGTGATCACATTTACTTAAAACGAGGTAACAATTAGTAAATTGTGCGCACAATGTATTTAAACTTAGGTGACAAATTAGTAAATCGTGCGCACATTTACTTAAAACGAGGTAAGGAATTACTAAATCATGTGCACAATGTACTTAAACTGAGGTGACAAATTAGTAAATCGTGAACAAATTTACTTAAAACAGAGTAACAAATTAGTAAACATGCACGCATTTACTTAAAACGAGGTAACAATTAGTAAATTGTGCGCACAATGTATTTAAACCGAGGTGACAAATTAGTAAATTGTGAACAAATTTACTTAAAACAAAGTAACAAATTAGTAAACATGCACACATTTACTTAAAACGAGGTAACAATTAGTAAATTGTGCGCACAATGTATGTAACCGAGTTGACAAATTAGTAAATCTTGTGCACATTTACTTAGAACGAGGTAACGAATTAGCAAATCATGCACACAATGTACTTAAACCGAGGTGACACATTAGTAAATCATGCGCACATTTATTTAAAACTAAGTTACAAATTAGTAAATCATGCGCACTGTTTACTTAGACTGAGGTAATAATTAGTACATTGTGCACTCGTTTACTTAAAATAAAGTACTGAATTAGTAAATCATGCGCACAGTGTATTTAACGAGCAGTGTACAAGGGGTAACAATAGGCAGTTAAGCTTTCCCAACCAGCAGTCGGATGGTCGGATGTCAGAAATATTGGTTGGTCCTCATGAAGGTATCATATAGGTCAGGGGTGCTCAACCCTGGTCCTGGAGATCAGCCTTCCTGCAGAGTTCAGCTCCAACCCTGACCAAACACACCTGAACCAGCTAATTAGGATCTGAAGGAGCATTTGATAATTACAGACAGGTGTGTTTGATTACGGTTGGAACTAAACTCTGCAGGAAGGTAGATCTCCAGGAACAGGGTTGGGCACCCCTGATATAGGTGAAGCTACAGACTGACTGCTCTAATCTCAGTGTTTTTTCCCTCACTGCATCTGTGAGAAAACAGAAACAAAACCACTGCGACATGGCGTGTAGTTTGGACGGAAGCAATGGAGGCTGCACAGTTCCTGGTTTGAGGGTCCAACATGTTCATTTCACAAGTATAGTGTGAGCAGTCAAGATGCAGCTTGACAATCAGACCGTATAGAGGGTTTAAATTTACGTCACGGTTTGGTCAGTTACCAGGATGGGTGGCCATGTTAGAGATACTCAGATGTAAACAACAGCATGGTTTGCACGGTTAATGTACAATTGAATATGTTCTGCTAATTTATGCTGTCTAAACCACAGAAAAAACATGTGTAACTGGAAATGATAAAGACAAACACGAATGTTGTCAAGATTTTTGCCCTGGAAATCCTGGTTCAGTTTGGCCAACCACAAACCACTTTTGTTCCTCAGACAGTTTTTCTTCTCCTTTATTTGTTATAACATTTACAGTACTCCAAATGTTTTTCCTGGTCCAACCAATTAGTACAGACCAAAACATGACAATAATTGACTATTTTCAGCAGCGATAATCAGCAAAATCTGGTTGAGTGTTGGGTGGCATTGTATACGCTAAGTGCCGCCAATATGGCCGACTGATGACGCGTCATGAAAACACTCTATGGTGTGAGCACATAAATCCTGAGCTTTGGCTTGACATCTTATGTGATTTACTCATACAGTGAGAGATCGTATCTTAAAATGATGTAACGAATTAGTAAATTATGTACTTAAACATTTGGTGACGAATTAGTAAATCATGCTTAAGTATTAGTAAGTCGTGGGAACAAGGTGTTAATTCAATGCCACAATATAAATTTTCCCTGCATCTCATGTCCAGGACTCCATAGGATCCTATTGACTTTCACTGCATGGACAAGAAACACTGAGACATTCTTCAAAATATCTTCTTTTGTGTTCCACAGAAGAAAGTCACACAGGTTTAGCACAACATGAGGTTGAGTAAATGACTTCTTCATTTTTCATGTGAACTATACCTTTAAGGGTGTGCATGTGTTTTGCAGTTCAGCATGGCTGCGTGTTCGACATGGGCCTCTGTGGGAAAGTCTGGGTGTGATTGAATGCGTGTGTGAAAATGTATATGTGTGTGACCGTGTGTGTATCTGGAAGGAGAAGTGAACCCTTGTGTCTAAGCTGACTCACTTTGATCCTGTTCAGCGGTCTGAAACTGTTTTCTTGAGTTGCCAACAGACATGACACATGTACACACGCAGACACTCACACACTCTTTTCATATTTACACACCAGCAGTCTTCCCACAGCAAAGACGCACCGCTAACCGGGCCCAGTCGCACACATACACACACAAGATGCCTTATGTATCCTTCATTTAGCCAGAGCACTGTGGGAAACATGCAGATCAAAGGTTTGCAGGAGCTCTACAGCTGCTAGACTCATCTGAGTTCATGACTCAACATGTATATAGTAAGAAGACTCAATTACGTGTAACACCTTTCAGCTGTGCTAGAGACGCTTTACCAATGACACATACGATATAAAGTAGATTTATACATTTTCTGAGGAAAATGTGAGTGGTGCTTGGCTTTGTAAAACTCTCCAGCAATGCAGCTGCTAAAGTGTTTTGAATGGTTTTTAGGATGCTGCTCTGCAGTTGTTAAAGTCTTAATAATAATAAAACTAGTGGTTGAAATGAGTATTGCAGTCTAAATTCAAAATATTGGACAGAGTTGTTTCTCCTGCCCCCTTCTCCTCAGACTTACAGCTCATGTGGGTTGCCAGATTGAGGATACTCAATAGGAACGAGTACCATTGACAAGTTGATCGGTTGATTTATTCACATTTTAATATGCTTCTGGAGCATATTAGCTCATAGAGCTTTTTATATGGACACCGAGGCTGCGTTTTCCACCAACTGGCACATGGGGTCTCAAATCCTATCCACAAGTTTCCGGGGGGGCGCTACTGTAAAAAAGAATGTGGGTACAACTTTCGGTGAGGCGGCGGACGTAGTGTTTTTTAGACCATTGTTTACTTTCTAAAGATGCACATCTTTATGAGAGATGTAATTATTTTCTTATATGCACAACATATGCTTTTTTTTCGAATTTGTGTTCCCACATCATTAGCAAGTTTGGATCGCTAAATCTTGAATGACCATGTTATATGCACAAATAAAAGCCTAACCGTGTGTGTGTTTGTTTGTTGAATTTCTGACTCTGATAAATTAATTTACCCATTGAACAGTGCCATTA
>JAHKKF010510983.1:0-12972 GCA_019740295.1 Labeo calbasu
AGAGAGGATCACAAATATTCAAAAATGTGACACTGAGCAGCTACTCTGGTGTTAAAGGTAGCTGTATTTTGCATGATTCCCTGAGTAACTTCCATCCAATTACAGGCTTCCCTCCTGATATACTACATCAGGGATGCAAAACTCTAATTACTCCAACACACATACCCATAGTTTTTAAATAACCCTGACGGGCTTGATTAGCTAGATTTGATGAATTTAATGAGAGTCGATGCTAAACTCTGCAGGGCTATTCTTTTTACCCCAAAGAGAAGAATGAACAAGTACTGAATACATCAGGATCTTGATGGCTGGTGAAATAACTACCTCTAGCATAAACTTTTATGTCAAGTCAGCTTAATTTCTCTAGTGAATTATATAATACAAATTCAGATTCTGCTGTAAAGCAGGTCTGAAAGACAAGAGTGTCATTATTCAGTTCAAGTCAGTGCAGATCAATAACTGTGAAGTTCATCAGTTTGAAATGACATCAATTCAGCTTTAAACAGTTCTACAAAAGAAAGCAATGTAGTTATTCAATTAGAATCAGTTCAGTGTTGACTGAATTCAGTTAGGTACCAATGTCAATGTTGGAAGATGTGATTCAGCTGCAATTAGCTCTACAGAAGATGATATGCCATCATCCAGCACATCTGAAACTCAAGTGTTGCTTTGTTTCTGGAAGTGTCTCCACAGTGATGGCACATGTCAGGCTTATCTTCGATGTCCCTGCATGATTCCTAGGCTTTTCTTGTCTGTAAAACTCATTTCACACATCTGACATTTAAACAGGTCCCTCTTGATTAACTCTTTATGTGGTACTTAAAGTTTCAAACTTTTCAGTTGAAACCTCTCTCCAGTATGAATTCTCATGTATCTGTTAAGGCTTTCTTTATGAGTAAAACTCTTTCCGCACAGTTGGCAGGTAAAAAGACTCTTCATAGTGTGAATTTTCATGTGGGCTTCAAGATATTGTTTTTGAGTAAAAATCTTTCCACACTGAGGGATTGTGTAAAAGTTTTCTCCAGTGTAAATTTTCATGTGACCATTAAGGGTTTGTTTTCGCTTTAAAGTTTTTCTACACAGTTGGCAGATAAAGGGTTTCTCTTCAGTGTGAATTCTCATGTGGATTTTAAGGTTTCCAGGTTGACTGAAACTCTTTCCACACTGATAACGTGCGTAAGGCTTCTCTCCTGTGCCTGTTAAGGTTTATTTTGTGACTGAATCTGTTTCCACACTTAATAGCATGTGAAAAGCTTCTCTCCAGTGTAAGTTCTCATGTGCCTCATTTTTTTTTTTTTTTTTGGTTTTAAATGAGTGAAACTGTTTCCACACTGTTGGCAGGTAAAAAGGTAAAAAGATTTTTCTCTGGTTATGAAATCATGAGGATTCTCATACTGATCTTTCTCTTCGATTTCATTTAGTACTTCCCTCTCCTCTTTCAGCGCTATTAGGTCAAAGGTGGAAAAATAAACAAAAAATGTTTTTTTTTCGTTGTAAATGTCATTTATTCATAAGCAATATTCCCATCACTGTTTTATCAGTTCTAACATACAGAAGCATATCTGTGGTATATGTTTCATGTCAAATTCTAAAATTGTGGATGTGGATGAACAAAAATGCCGTTTTCAAGTGTATCCGGATTATTGTAGATGTTGCCTTATTGTCCACTGGCTGTTTTATTTGCTGTATATTTGCACCATTTAAATGAACAAATGTCGACCGCATGCAGTAGTGATCACTCACATTTCAAGGAAGGTTTGCGTTATGCTAAATATTAGTTAGATTTCTTTTGCATAATTAAGTGCTAGAAATTTTAATTTTAGGTGCGGATATTAGGTTTAATGTTACAGAAAAATTAGTGTTAAAACTTAAATGCATGATGTGGCTGTAGTGAGGAATATGAGGCTGGCCAAGCAGAACCCGAGAATTATAACTAGGCGTTTTATGAAGTATTTCAGTGAGCAGCCTTTTTTGAATGATTTCTATATATATATATATATATATATATATAAAATTAACAACTATAATTATAATAAGTAAAAGTACAAGTAATAATCATAAGTACTCCTTTTTCATTCAGTTTTGAAATTAATCAGTTAGAGTGTGTTAGCAATAATTTTTTAAATCATGAGTTAAACCCCCCCGAACCCCACACAAACCAAGGAGGCTTAAGACTGCGGCCACTAGCGTCAGTCGCTAGCGCCCCTCTTGAGATCAGAGGAGTGAGTTTTACCTGCACAGCACCTATCCGCTGGCCTCCATTACATATGTATACTTGTAAAAATGCAAATAATTAAATGTTTCATATGACACATAAGGCAAACAACTGGGCTTGGGCTTGCAAAACTGACCGGAGAAGGAGGGGGGCCCCTTCATAAAAAAGGTTGAGCACCCCTGATCTAAACAACCTTCCCTTTGTGACCTATGCCTGTGTGTGCTCCATAACTACTAGGGATGCAACAATACAGTTAGTCCACGGTTCAATACATACCTCAGTTTTTAACCACGGTTTTTGGTTCAGTTCGGTTCTGATATCTTGCCACTTCAGTGTGGGTTTTTTTTTTTTTTTTTTTTTTGGAACAAATTAACAAAATATTCCCGTAAACCTGTGTGCACTAGAAAAAGCATGGTTTAGTATATGTCTGCTTAATTCTTCTTTTGAGAGAGATTTTTTTTTTTTACGATTTTCATTCAATTTTAGCTTCTCTAATATGGATAAAAGCATCGCTATTGCTGTAACTGAATAAAACAAGATATAACGTTAAACATTTTGAATGACGAAATGTAAGGACAATAAACAGTCATCTGCAATACTATATGGTTTATCTGTGTTCTTCAAGCCATCTCGGGTATTTTCATAAGCCACTGCTAATCAACATTGAATATGAGTATAGAATTTATTGTCTGCCTCATTCTGTGATAAGAATCCACATCAGATCACATAAGGAAGTTATTTAAAACACTCGACTGATGTTGTGAATTTAAAAACAAGTTATAATGTTTTCTGTAACTTTCGTTGGACAACAGGATAGAAAGGCTTATCGTTGCATGTCATTATAATGGAAGATGCTCTGCTTGTGTTGCTTTTTCAAATATAAGTGGGGAAGCATTTCCTCAGTTCACAAGCGCGCATTGAACCGTGAATGTCGTACCGAACGGTTCAATATTATATTATTGAAGTATTGTGACATCCCTAATAACTACTGTGAGGCCACCAATAAGATGAAAACAGTCAGTCATTGAGGCAATTCAGCATGACAAGAACAGCCAGCCAGATACACAGACTTATGTCAGAGCATTCTGCATCACAGAAGCGGGAAAGAGGGTCAGGAGAGTCCTTACAGAATTCCTTGATCAATAAAAGGGACATCTCTCTATTGGCCACTGAGGCTACAGTCTTCTCTTCACCGTATGTGCGTGTGTTACATGCCAGTCAAACCTGCTCACGGTGTGATCCTGAACATGTAAAAAAGTGCAAATGCCTTAGGTTAACTTTTTTTTTCTTTTACAGAAAACCAGTGATGAGGCGAATTTGATTAAAAATGAAAGCAAACTTTTTAAAAGTGGTTTAACGTTAATTTAGATTTAATTCAGTGATTCCTCTGCGTACTATTAGTGGTATGTGTAATACACTTTGAGAATCAACGGGCTTTATAACAAAGCACAAAAAAGTACTCATTACACTTATTAATAAAAATAATTTTGTGTATACAATTTAATAATAGCTTATATTAAAGGTTGAATTTAGTCTCATTTCAATTTTAATTTACTGTAGAATAGTACACCTTAATGAATCAGTTTTTTTTATCAACAGGGAATATGCATAAAAAAACGTGAACTTCTCAGTTTCCAACTGCATTTTTACCAATAAAATGGTGTGCATAATGATGTCATCCCTTAAAAAAAAAAAAACACGTTGCATAAGTTTTGTTTTATCACAAAAATAAATAAATAAATAAATAAATAAATAAATAAAATGGCCCTTGAGCTGTTTTCATACACAATTTCACCTATTGGGCAAATTATATAGGCTATTAGCCTGTTCCTCATCCCTTTGAAATTGTAACGAATTATCCACTGAAGCAGAGTTAAAGTTGAAGAACCCAAGTGCAGTTTTATTGTAATCCAAACGTGAAATCCAAACAAACATTAATTCAACAATGATGACTTGACTTGACTTGACTTGACTTGACTTGACTTGACTTCAAAACAGACTTGACAGAAACGTAGACTCACCAACAGCAAGTTGACAAAGAACAAGGGGAACATGAGGGCTACTTATACCAAACAATGAGGAGCACATGACACAAACCAACCAATGAGCAAACAGACACAAGACTAGAACAACCAATCAGAACACGACACATTGAACAGAGAGACTAGCAGAAATACATGAGGGCAAGGGAAGCAAGACACTAACAAGGAACATGGCAAAACTTAAAAATAAAAGACATAAACATGAACAAAACCCAAGCCCCATGTTACAGAAAAAAAAAAAACACCAGTTTTTTGTGGAAGGCAGGCCATCTTGCGGATGAGATCTGTTTGAGGCAGTAATTGTCGTTTCATCCTGCCCTGCCCATTTCCACACTTTTTGAAGTAACTACACCGTTGATGAAATAATGTTGAAGTATGGCACTGGTTGAGAATTTCACACGCAAACGTTCTGTATTTTTTTTCCTCAAATAAAAGCAAATCTTTCATCTCTCAAGAGAAAACAACAGTCTTTTTACTTGCACAGAAGTGTGTCACATTGTGTTTTCTCATTTTCTCACACTTCAGTACATGTGACAAAGTGCTTCATTAGTTCTTGAGCAAACTGCTGGTAAGCATTTTGAATCCTGTCATCTGGCTCCAGCATTATGGGCATAGCTACAGTCAGTGACTTGAAATGCTTACAACAGAAACTGACATAGTTCAGTGGCTTCCATCTGTCTAGTTCATGTTAAGCCCAGGTTGTCATGCAAATTCTCTTGGTATCGTCCCTCTCAGGTCATATAGTGTTTGCGATATCTCATTTCTTTGTCTCAAAGACAGATGACAATATCAAGAGGCAACTACTCCCAAAATGACCATGTAATGTATGTAATCAAACTCAGATGTGCTTACACAAGAAATTCCTGCAGCAATTAAGGGGCTGATGCTGATTTGGTGGTTACTGTACTCTGCTTTACTGAAAAGTTCATCTGTTTGAGCATTCATTGAGGACAATTCTGCCCTCAGCATCATCACGTCTGATAACACATCTTTCACAACTATCATAAGAATTATGATGCTTAATACATTTTAGATAAACTCTTGCAGTACAATAGGGTCATGAAATGCTTTTTGGTCCACTGGGTTAAAAATATGTCATGTCAACATCACAGGCTGTGATGTGGCAGCACACTATAATATTTTGGTGACACGTCGTTGTCTCATATTTATTCATGAGACTGAGTTTTCTTATCCTATGTAAAGACACTGTTTTTTAATGATATATGACAGCATGTGACAGTGACAGACCTGTCAAACTCTGAGATTGTGTGGTAGATGAAAGAGGCGTTCATGGGTCGCAGGTGTTTGGTGTAAAAGTTTGGGTGAGTTGCATGGCTTTTCCTGTAAAGCTGCCAGGGCTAGACAGGGCTGCAGGCAGATAGTTGGCCAGCAACACATCGAAATTGCTTGTGTGTAGCAAGCATTTTTCTCAGGAGAGAACAGGAGACTTCTGCCTCATTTTTATTTTTTAAAAATATATTTTTTTTATTATGCAGGACAATCATTTATAAATAAGTACAAAACAGACAAGGGGATTACACAGCATAAGAAAAGCCTATAATTTGCATGCAGTTCTTAAGGCAATGACCTGTTTGTAATATTTCCACTAGGCTCTCTTGTGTATTATAACAATTAGCCGTCACCTTACACAAAGCCCACAAACAATAAGACCAGTATGTAAGGCAGCAGTCTTTCACTTTGTCACTTTTCACTACAAATGTTTTAACCAAACCTGAGCACTCCAGTATTTTGTATGCATGTCCAGCTGTCATATTTCATTAAACTTAACACATACTTTTGTAAAGATTGCAGCCCTGTCTTAATATTTTTCATAAGTGTATTTGTTTTCTCTTGTTTTAGAGCAATTCCCCAGCCAAAATTTTTATGTGGGCCCCATGTGGGTTTTTGATGGGCTGTCACTTGGGCCCCATGTGTGTTAGCCCATCAGGGCACATGAGGGGTCCATAGTGGGCTCTAAGTGGGGCCCATGTAGATTTTCATTACGTGGAGCCACATGAAGACGACAAGTAGTCGTCTTCAACTTCATCCAAGATGGAAGGTTGTGTTGTTTCCCCACATAGCTGCATGAAAAGGTGTTTGGAAAAGAAGTGTGGGATAACACCACCATGAACGATGTAGACGGATATCATCACACCAATTAATGAACACAGCCCGGTGTCAATAGCTGAAATCACACATATACACACAAAAACAGATTTGCATGATATATTTTGATAAATGATTAATCATTCTTTTTAAAGACATACCATGGATATTAATTGTCAAATGGCTTCTTTTTTCAGGCCCTACAAAGATTTTATCATGCTGTATGGATTCCATCAATAGCCAGAAATATTCCCTGCAAGGTCCTCCTTTATCTACAATGAATCTCAAAAAGTCTAACTTTGCACCAGGATCAACCTGGCATCACTTGAATGATTCCGTTCAACATTCTGCTCTTGCATACAATTATTTGATTGCTGGTGGGGCAGCTAGTGAAGTTCACTTTGCTGACAAGTTTTGTAAAATAGTCTGCAAATTAGTTCTGTAAAAGGAAAAAGGTCAGCAATAACAATAAAATGTAGCTGTATTTAAAAAAAAATAATAATGAAAAATATACTCTATAAAGTCAGTTTCCTCAACCTTTTCAGTAGGAATAGACAAAGGAGACCAGTTTGGAGGTGTAGGGGAAAAAGTCCAAGGATCTTGTGATACATAAGGAGATCCAAGAGGTGAAGTTCCAGGAGACCACTGTATATTCCAGGTGAGTATGAGCAGACATATGTGGAGGTGAGAAAGAATGTGAGGTGTTGGTAAATGAGCAGACGTGAGTGGTGGTGGAGCAGAAGAAGCCATCTGTAGCTGAGATGGTACCTTGTGATGGATGATAGAAAGTAAAGGCATGTTTATACCCAATCAAATAACATCAAAACTATTTTTGGCTTTACATTAAAATGTTCCCATGAAACTTTTTGGGGTTTTATAAAAAGTTTCAGCAGATACAACTTCCTTGGTGAAGCAGCAGAAATAGGGCTGTCAGTAAAATCAATTTCATCATGAGATGTTGTGCATGGTCTACATAATTATACGCAGAGAGTGAAGCAAGGATAAAATGTCCAGTTAGCCAGCAATTATTGAAAAACAAATAGTTAAAAAAAATAATAATAATTAACCACAGTGGAAAGACCATTTCATCCTTAAATCGGTTTCACACTGGATGCACAAGCAAAACAGAGGTGGCAGAGCTGTACGTATGCAGAGCGGGAGCATCACACGCCCATTGTGCTTCCACGCTGGCAGTGTTTGTCAAGTGCAACTGGCTTGTGTATACTCCAAATGCAGATTCGGTCATGTTTTTCAGGTGTTCTCCAACAACTGTCTGTCATGTGCTTTGATTTGTGATATAGGCAGCATACTGTGACACGGCTGCGTTCCCCTCTGAACTAAACATTTTTTAGTGATTGATGAATTTAACAGCAGCATGTGCAATATTATTTTAACGTAGTAAGGGAGACGTGAAGAGGGTGGATCCATGTGCAAAGCTTTATTGGAATGAGACAGAGACATCGTAATAAACAGGCAGGGTCGAACAATAGCAAACAGGAATGTTGGAGCAAGACACGAGTAGTCGGTGAACGGCGAACGTAATCCAGGGGGCTAGGAAAAAGGGTAATCCGAAATGACAGGTGAGAGTTCCAAAAGGTAGGCACTATATAGTGGGGGCACTGTAGCACTCTAAATGCTGGATGTGGTGTAGTGTGTTTTATTTTGTGGGGATTGTGAAACAGTCATTGACAAAAGAGGTGCAGGGTTGTATTCTCTCCAATCAAATGAGCATCAATGTTTTTTTTCAATCCCACACAGCCCCGTCCTTCAGATTAATCGTTGTCAATCACTGTTTATGCCTGCTATAAACCTTATTTTTAACATATAGAGTTGATCTGTGTTAAAAAAGCAAATGCATTAACATAGAAAGTAATGAAGAGCAAACATTTCCTTAAAATTATGTCAGTTCACTGGTTTACAAAGCATATTAAACTCACAGAACTGAAGCTAAATGATCCTTGTGTTGTTCCCTTGAACCTTTTTTTATAAACTAATCATGATTTTAGTTCCCTTCCTAAAATTGTAAGATTTGTGTGTTTAATCTAGTCTGGTCTGACTTGATTCTTGATTTGACTTGTAATGATGTGAAGCTGTGGATCTTCAGCACCATGGACAGCAGCTGATCCAGAGCTCAGAGCAGCAGTGGATGTGTCCAGTCATCAGGTGTTCAAATGCAACTTTGTTGTTTGGGGTTTCAAATACACCATATGTCTCCATTTTTGGTAACCTATGTTTCTTCAATTTATATACATATGTTTTAATTTGTTTAGTTTTATGATCTCCATACTCCACATACTTTTCCAAGTATTACCAATAAAAACATTTCCTTGTTTGCTGTTGGAATAAAACAGTAGGTTGTTGATGTACAGTCGTTACAGGAATTTGCCCAGATTTTCAGCAACTCTAATCCAATCAGCATAATAACACTCATTATCACAGAGATCAGGGAAAGTCTCACCTTCAGACACTGCATTCACATTTAACTCAGTTACTGATTAGCAGGAACAAAAACACCAATTAGAGAAATGAAGAGGAGCATCAATAAAGACAAAAGGTGTCAAATACCATGATTTCGCATTTGCTTTCACACACACCTAAATCGAAACATATTCATTTTTAAATTTTTATCTATCTGCTTTTTCTTAGGCTCTGATTTAATTTTGACCAAAATAATTATATTTCACAGTAATTATTCCTTAGACATGTTTATTTTAAATAACTATCTTCTTATTTCTGTGGTTCCTTTAATCTCCAAGGTACTAGAAAAAGTGTTGGGCCAATTACAGTCTTTTCTAATACTAACCCTAACCCTAACTTTTTCAGTCAGGTTTTAAGTCTATTCATAGCACAGAGTTTGCTTTGCTGAGAGTGATAAATGATATTTTATTTGCTACCAGTGCAGTTGACTCTGTGATATCAATTCTTTTAGACTTTGATACTGTTGATCACTCATTGCTCTTATTCAGATTAGAATCCTATGTGGTTGAGCTCTGGTTGACAAGTAACTTTTTAACTTTAAATGATTAAAAGACTGTTATAGAATAGCTTTTTTCAGCTTTTTTTTAAGGAGCATTACTATGATGGTGAGACTGGCACTGGTATGGAGAAACAAATCTACACAGAGCGGCTCAGCTAAAGAACAACAAACATCTGAAGATACAGAATGAAATTCAGAAATCTCCTGACACTGATGCTTTTACATAGCTTATTGTGCAGTCATAAAAATAAAAATAATATAAAACAGCAATAAATTTAATAAACATGTTCAAATACTCTTTCAACTTACAACTTTCATTCTTATTTTTCATAAATATTAATGAACTAATATGTATGTCCAGTTGACTGAGTTTGGGTATAAATAAAGACATAAATTTGCCTTTATGTGTAAAGAATCTTGGAATAATTAAAATAATTTATATAATCACTATTTGTATTTTCCAAAATACTTATGAATAATAAATATGTGCTTTCTAACACAGGTACATCAAGAAATTTGTTAATGCAGTCAAAATCCTCCTTGCCAAATGAATGATTGTATATTTATTATTTATTAATGTTATTTCAATATTATTACTGCAAAAGCCACAATTATATTGGTCAAAATTCAACTGTAGCCTATGAAATTCAGCAGAAGGATAAATGTTAAATTCTAAATGAATCTTTTTAGGTGCGTGTGAATATAAATGTAAAGTGAGACTTGAGACGCTCTTGTATTTCTACTTCATTTATTTTATTGGTGTCATTGCTAATGTTAATCAACACTTGAGTTGTGTGTGAATTGATCTTTCCCTGATCTCTGATAATGAGTGTTATAGTTCTGCTGATTGTTTTAGAGCTGCTGAAACTCCAGAGACAGATTTGTTCATTGTCAGTATGTATTTGTTATTCATAGAGGGCTGATATGGGGAGAATAATTATGATTATTTTGTGTTCACATTTTAACAGATATTAGACTATATATATATATATATATATATTTTTTTTTTTTTTTTTTAATAAAGATAATGTGGCGAAATGTAAATCACATTTTATTTACATTTATGTATATAAATATATATAATTATAACCATTTTATTTAAAGATTTCAATTCAGACACTCAAAATAAAGTTTTAAATCCACTGTCATAGACCTTTAATGCAATCCACTTTAACCAAATAAAGCTGAAATTCATTGCCTTTATAGTCCTGTAATTTGATTAAAAATATACTTACATTTTATCCTTGATTGAGAATATTACAAATGTGTTGTTTATCATTAATTAAAAGCACTTTAACAGTTGCTTACATTTAGAAATAAGAGTTTTAATATTAAATTTAATGCTTTAGCGAACAAGACTTTTTTTTGGCCTGGCGATATGACGTCATAAGGCTGCGCTGTGCTCCTGTCTGTGATTCGGCTAAACAAAGGTAAATGTTTTAAACAATTTCACGTGTTTAAATCAGAACAAGTCGTTTAGAGAATTGTATATGAAATTGTGAACTGTCATTATTTATCGAGTGACATTAAGGTTGTTTTGTGTGAATAAAGCGCTCCGACACATGAGAAACAGAAACGCGCGTCTCATTACTCAGTTGATCATAAACACGAGTTCAGTCACTGGCGAGTAGTGATGATGGAGAAACGGATCTTTTCGAAATTCCGAGTCAAGTGAATCAGTTGATTCACAGAATGATTCACTCTTTAGATTCACCACACCGTAACGACACACTGCCGCCCAAAACAGTGTAAATGCAACGAGAATAACGAACAAACATCATTAACGTTTAATATATTAAATATAACATGCTGTTCTGTAAATGCTAATATAATTTAATAATTAATCTTAATGTAAATGTCAATCTTCTATGTAATGTGTCCTTTTTTATTTTATTTTTTATGCATAATCAGGGGATTTATGGCTATTAACTATCACTTTGACCCTTAACAGTGCACTGAATAATGAACTAGATGCATCCAGAGATTTAGTTTTAATTATTTTAGTTAATTTATTGTTAATTATTCTATTCTTTAACAGGACAAAGTGTCCAAACACACAGAAAAACTCCTGTTGAATCAACTGAGATCCACGTGACACACTATTATAAAGATGGTGTTTATTAAAGAGGAGCATGAAGACATGAAGATTGAAGAAACATTCAGAGTCAAAGATGAAGATACTGAGACACAAATAAAGATGGTGTTTATTAAAGAGGAGAGTGAAGACATGAAGATTGAGGAGACATTCAGTCAAACATGAAGATACTGAGGAACAAACAGGTTGGTTTTTATTCTCAAAGCAGAACTCACTCGTTTGATCCTAATTAAAATGTACAAAACTACAGACATGAATTATATATATATATATTTTTTAAATGTGTAGTAGTGTAGTATATATATTTTTTTTTTTACCTCTTATTCTCAAAAACGCTCACTGTACTAGTATTTTGTAAATGTGATTGTGTTTTCAGGCAGATGAAAACTTGGATTTGAACAATATTCAGAGCTTCAAAAACATCAGTCTGCTAGTAATATAAAACATTTCTCCAGCTGACACAGTTTACTATAGTTAGTGCACGCTGTCTACAGCTGTTCCTCATTTAAAGGGCTTTAGAGCGCAGATAACATGTCCAGAACTTTATAATAATGCATAACAGATTGAAATCAAACTGTCTGTGAGATCAGTTTAAATCAAAGACACAAATTGTGCACCAAAGAAAACATCTGTTGTGACTTTGATCTTCTGCACATGTGTGGCATCTTCTTCATATTAAGACCCACAATGTAAATGTGAGGAACAAACTCTCAGTAAATCTTTAGCAACGTTTTTTTTTTTCAGACAGACTGAGACTAGCTCACGTATGATCCAGTGAGTAAGCGCTGTTTGTTACTTATAGCTAAATAAGCAGCACATACACAAGGAGAATGAATTATGAGAGTAATTCAAATAACACCACACACAACTCTAGTGTATTATAGTTGTTTTAAAATGTAACTGCATAATACTTGAAGCTACCTTAAGATGACATTTTTACACAATCTTTACGCTTTGTATCACAATTTTTGCTTGTGTAATTAGTGTTCAATCCAAGCTTGCTTAAATGCCTATATAATGGTGCATAACACAAACTCATAAGAACAAAATGTAAACAATTATTTTGTAAATAATAATTTTCCATAACGGTTTCCAAGTGCTATGCTGTTAAACTGGGTTTAACATTTATTTGTCTTTCCACCTTAGACCTGATGGCAGTGAAAGAGGAGAGTCCAGATCTGACTGAAATGGAAGAGAAAGATATGAAACATCACAATTTCATAACTGGAGAAAAATCTTGTAGTTTTTTACAGACTGTAAACACTTCCTCTCAAAAAAGAGCTCAGAAGACTGGAACAAGTAATTTCATCTGCCAACAGTGTGGAAAGAGTTTTAGTAAACACGGAAACCTTAAAGTCCACATGAGAATTCACACTGGAGAGAAACCGTTTGAATGTGGTCAGTGTGGAAAAAGCTACAATCAAACAGGAGCACTAAAGATTCACATGAGAGTTCACACTGGAGAGAAGCCTCACACATGCCAATATTGTGGAAGGAGCTTCTTACGAACAGATAATCTCAAGAGTCACTTGAGAAT
>JAHKKF010510986.1:0-15023 GCA_019740295.1 Labeo calbasu
TAACTGTGTCCACAGGAAGTGGTCACTGGATCCTTCAGCAGATCCAGACACACTGGACACGTGAACTGATCCTGAGCCACTGGAATACTGGCTTCTGCTATCGTGTCCAAACAGAGACTGAGTGTCCGTCCACAGCACTTCACTTTCACTTTCTTTTATCAGAAAAGGTGAGGCAGTTTCCTGGTTTGCTTTTGAGAGTCGTGTGCAAAACTATATGTCAATTTGTCTTCTCTTTTGTGAAAATTTGAAGAGGTGCAGTTAAAGACATTCAAAGTCAGAATTTATATTATTAACATAAGTTGGCCGATATGGTATCTCATGAAAATATTTCAGGAAATAAAGTAACATATTAATTAATAAAATATAATACTTATTTGCTTTCTTAATAATTCTTAATTGCCTTCCTGTCATTGTGTTTTAATACAGTAAAGATTTTCAAGTCTCAATGAGATGAAGAATGAAACCAAAGTCACTGTGATGTTTGTGTAATGTGAAGCGCCCCCTGCTGGAGACAGATGCGTGTGTTCAGTGGTTTCTCACACAGAGAGCAGGTTTGGACAGCAGAGGGCGTGAGAGGATCACAACCAGAGTGAAGGAAACACATCAGGATGAATGAATGAGGCCTGCTGATCATGTGACCTACAGACTCCCCTCTCTTTATGAAGGGATCATATTATTAATTTAGTTCTTAACTCTGAGACAGAAATCTCTGAAAGATGAGTAGAGTTTTAGAAACAGTCATTTTACAAGCTGTGTAGAAAATGTCTTTGTTGTTTTTGACTGTTTCACCTAACACTATGAGAATGTAGTGACAGAACAGGCTGCTTGTGAGCTGTAAGAGAAGTGAGAGATTAGGGTTAGAGACAGTGTGTCCATGTAATGATCATATTACTTTTCCTTTGTAACTCAAAGTAATGCTTAAGTATTTTTAGGTGGCACAGTGATGTCTACAGCATTAAATGAGATGTGGTTTGACTCCATGTGAGTGTAATATAAGTTTGAAGTTCAGCAGGAGACTGTTGTGAATGTGGTTTTTGTTTTTGGTCTGGTAAAGCGTGAAGAAACGCTCTTTCTCCGGCTGTAGAGGCTCAGTAACTTCATTAAGATAACGGGCAGCACATGCTAGAGCTCCGGATCAGATGCTTCATAACGTGACCCTTCACTTCACTTCAGTTTCTGTCCCACACCAGGATTCATGTCCAGCAGACACAGACGGACAGATGTTTCCCCTGTACCTGCAGTCCAGGTGAGTTCCTCAGACTTACTCCTCATCAGCAGCACGATCACAGCACTTGAGAAACGTCAGACGGATGTTAAACAATGACAAAACCTGAAGAGAGATTCTGTAAGAGACCTGTAAGAGATAGTCAGTGACAGACCCATATCAAACAAACTGATGATCTAAAATGACCTAATGATTAATTACCTTCCTCTTATATGTATATGTTATATGAATATGAATTAAATGAATTACTGATGTCGGTTTCTGAACAGATGTTCCCATGACACACTGTTAATTAAATGGATTTTGAAATAACAGGCCTATTAGATGATAAAGAGGATTTCAGCTTTTGTTTTTATTGTATTTTATGTTACATTTCAAAATATTCTATCAATCATTTCCATGTCGTGCTGATTTCACTGGGATCACTTTCACAGTTCACAGCCGTTTTATTTTGACAGAGGAACATTTTCATTGTCTTTTTTAAGCAGGAATGTACTTTTACCGTTGTACCGTTGTTATGCTTTGTATTTGATTTATCATTTTTTGTGAAAAAAAAAAAAAAACTGTCAAAAGAAAACAATCCATATCGTCACAACTCTTACTGTAAATCCCGAGATACAGGAAGAGAGAAGAATATGCTTAACCTAATGGCCATAGTTAACAAAAGATATACTGTACATAGACATTTGTAGTGGAGGTGAAATCATGTGTAACTATAACTATAAGTGACATGACATGGATATTACACTGGTATAACAACATAAACTTTCCTCATAATTAAAAAAGCTTTAAAAAACATACATTTTGGACCATGTTTTATTAAAAATCCAAAAATACCTGTAGTTTTGTGTGAGTGGTTTAGGTGTAGGGTTAGAGTAAGAGTAAAGGGAGAGAAAATACAGTTTGTACGGACGAAACCGAAATGAACCCATAATTATAGGAATACCTGTGTGTGTGTGTGCGTGTGTGTGTGTGTGTGTGTGTGATCTCTGGTGTTTGAGCAGACATTCAGGATCCATCACACAGGCTATGTTTCTAATTTCACTCATATTAATTCAGATTAAATAACCATTAATTAAAATATAAATATATATAATAATAATAATAACAATATTCTTACTTGTAAAAACAAATAAAACTGTTTTACATTCACTAAAGGGTAGGGGACCAATAAAATGAATCTGAAAATGTGTCTAAGGCTTTAAAGAAGAAGTCCACTTCCAGAATAAAAATTGACAGTTGATGTACTCACCCCCATGTCATCCAAGATGTTCATGTCTTTCTTTCTTCAGTCGTAAAGAAATTATGTTTTTGGAGGAAAACATTTCAGGATTTTTCTCCATATAATGGACTGATATGGTGCCCCGAGTTTGAACTTCCAAAAGTCAGTTTAAATGCGGCTTCAAACGATCACAAATGCGGTTGTAAACGATCCCAGCCGAGGAAGAAGGGTCTTATCTAGCGAAACAATCGGTTATTTAAAAAAAAAAAAATACAATTTATATACTTTTTAATGTCAAATGCTCGTCTTGTCTTGCTCTGCTGAACTCTGTTTTTGTTCTGGTTCATGTCAGTTAGTGTATGTCGAAAAACTCCCATCTCATGTTCTCCCTCAACATCAAAATCATCCTATATCACTGTTTTACCCTTTTCGTTAAGGGTGTTTGATCTTCTTTGCATGTTCACTTTGCAAACACTGTGTCTGTTCTTCTGCAGCGATGTAGAATGATTTTGAAATGATTTTTGAAGTTGAGGGAGAAAATACGATTGTAGTTTTTGGACATACCCTAACTGTCTTGAGTCAGAATACACAGAGTTCAGGGAGAAAAAGGCACGACAAGCATTTGAGATTAAAAAGTATTTAAATTGTATTTTTTAAATGAAAATAACCGATCGTTTCACTAGATAAGTCCCTTCTTCCTCGGCTGGGATCGTTTACAACCGCATTTGTGATCGTTTGAAGCCGCATTTAAACTACATTTTGGAAGTTCAAACTCGGGGCACCATATCAGTCCATTATATGGAGAAAAATCCTGAAATGTTTTCCTCAAAAAACACAATTTCTTTATGACTGAAGAAAGACATGAACATCTTGGATGACTGGAAGTGGACTTCTCCTTTAATTTTTTTAGGTAAACGTGACCATAGTTTAGTGCTTATGCTGACTCATTTCAGTAATCATTTTCAAAGTTGAGCATGTGTGTGCTTATGTTAAAGGTCATCTGCATGACTTCAGATCATCAGAGGAGCCTTTAATATGTCCAGCTCCATCTCAACAGGCAAAAAAACAAGAGTCCATCAGCTCAATCATTTACATTTCATTATGAAGGGAAAATCCTGCAGGAAAAACTATCCTTAATGTTGTGTTAAGAAGAAAAAGTTGCCAAATCCATGTAGAATATGAGTCCGTGTCCATTGATGTCATTCGCATGTAAAGTAAACTTAATTGGATATAAAATAATTTTAAAATAAGAGCTGTGAAGATGAAAGAGATGAAAACTCCCAGGCTGCAGTCATGAAGTTTAAGAAAAGCCTGATCTAGTGTGGCTTTTGTGCACATGCACTGAGAGCGTATGGAGTCATATTAGCAAAACCACAATCAAATCTAATCAGGCTGCATTTCTGTTACTCATTTAACAGATGCAACTCAAGAAATTACATGGTGCTGACCAACATGAGACAAGACTAAAACCAATCTTATCTTCAGCAAAACATCCGCTTCAAAAGCTCATGCACAGAAGAAGAGATTGAGAAAACACTTGTCTTTGATGTGATGGAAAAGCCATGCATTGATCACCAATGCTGCTGATCGCTGTTTTATTGATTACATTCATAGAGTCACGTCTTCATTTGTGGCTCCTTGACCTGATTTCCCTTTGCTTTATCTGCAAAATTGCTTTATATGACCTATTTTCAGAACATTTGGTAGGTCTTTCCCAGCAGTTTCTAGCAATATATTGATATTTTCCACACTTTTGACAGAGGAAGGTCTTATCATGACAGGGATTATCACAGCGTTCCAGACTAAGATCTGCTGGTGTTCTTCACTGAACACATGAGACGTGATCTACAAGCAGTCTCGATTTTCTTCAGTGTTGTTGGCGCTGTAAGCAGCACAGACGCACAGAGCTCTCGTCTGGCTGATGTTTGAGCAAACTCATGCAGCTCTAAACACAGCAACCCATTCACGGGACGTCCTGCACGCTGTTTCTATAATGGGGAAAGGCAGGGTGAGACTCGACTGAATTATCTGGATCAGTGCTGTGAACTTAGAGAATAGACAGAAATGCAGCAGCTGCTCTATCAGATACTGGACGCCGCTCAAGCTCAGGTCATTCACACGCTACAAACTGCAGAAGAAAGCAGTCATCCATGAGAACCTTCCTTTTCCATTTCACACGTTCCTCCCATCTCACAGTTTCATCATCAGACACGCTCATTCCTGGTGTATTTTTCACATTCACCGCTGGGGAAGCAGCGCTGTCTGAGGTCGCATGGCTTCATCTTCATCATCAGGACTGTCTGTGTCAGTAACACGAGACGCAGGTTCAGAGAGGAGATTTTGAGAGGGAGCAGGAGAGATCGCTGAGATCGATGCCGCTGCATTTTCATCAGCCCTATCAAGAAAAAGCACATCCAAGCCATCCTTGATACCTTTCAGACTGACGCCCAAATTAAACCCCATAGCAGAAGCTATTTCTTCCTGTCATGCCATCAGCTCTGTACAACCTTCAACTGTTTCTGAAGGTTTCCATCTGGGGTCACTGGCTCTCTTCTGATCTCACAGACAAATACTTGTGATCCAATCCCATCTGTTTTCTTAATCTTTATAAGACTAAAACCCTGCAATAGGAGACAATCTGTACTGTAAAAGCGCTATATACATAAATAAAGGTGACTTGACTTAACTTGACAAAGGGACCCTGTCAGTGTGTGCAATATGAACATACTTTAAATGACAACTTCATGTTACAAATGCAGAACTCATTCATAAAAAAGTTAAGTCAGTAATCTAATGGGGAAGAGGAACAGACAAAATCAATCAGACTGAAAAGCAGCAAAATTGTGGTCGCATCACTGATTAATTCAGTGCGATTTAAGTGCAGGATGGTACCTGAACCCCAGTTTGACCAAATTTGTACCGACAGTTCAAAATGTAATATTTATTATTTGCTTGTTTTTTTTTTTTTATTCAGATATTTACATGTCCTGTTATTGGTAATTTTTTAGTTTTTTTTTTTTTGAATTCCAAAAATACAAACCATGATTACAAATCATGATTAATCGCATCCAAAATAAAAGTTTGTGTTTACATATTATATGTGTATTTTTATAATAAACACTGTAAATCCAAATAACGGTACGATAGTTACTACATAAAACTAAATGAAAGAATTTCAAATTAAAGGGCCACACAAATATATTTCAAATACATTTACCAGTTTAATTTTTTTTTTTAATGCATTGAAAAATTTGAGTCAGTAGTGTGTTTAGGCACAACACAAACAACAATTGCATTGGCCCCCCAGGGACCACTTGTTTAGGGCCCCCAAAACTCTAAACACGCCCCTGGAGTCACTCCACTGATTGATGAATATACAATTTTCCAAATAACAAAAATAATATTAATATATACAGTGATAGTAGGCTAAATCTGTTGAAATTTTAAGGCTAATTTAAATTTGACATGTCATGGACATTAGAGAAATAAATATCGGTTTATGTCTTTAACCCTCTGCTGCTGGAGTACTGCACTTCCTGTCTGAGCGATCAGCTGACAGACGCATGAGACTCGCCGTCGTGCGCATGCGCAGCGCCCCGCTGGTGGCAGAAGGAAGATGGCGGCGTCCTGAGTTTTCTGACTGAGGGAAGCGCAGTCGGCCAGTTTGGGCATCAGTTCGGGATCACTGAGCTGCAGCAGCCGCGCATAACGGAGGGTGGGGGGCCGAGGGACAGAACCGAGCCGCTTCTGCTATCACAGATCCAGGTAAAACCCGCCGGCGAGGCTCACTGTGCTGCACTGCATTCGGCGCCCGAGCTGAGCTGTGATGTAAGGCCAGTGACGCCTGACAGCGACTTTAGCAGGCAAAATACCACAGTAAACGCACTTTACACCAAAATACCTCAGCACTCTACAACATCATAACACGAGACTCCTTTCAAACAGCGCGAGAAGAGTTCACAATCACTGCTGTCATTTCTCGGCTGACAAAACTACTAGTATTAGTAGTAAACTGGGGTATTTTAACAAACTGTGGTCGCTGTGGTGATCTTTTTGTAAGACTGGTTATTATTAGAGTCATGTTGTCATTAATAATAGCAGCATGGCGTGTCGACGTCTTTGTTAAATGATGACTGACATGTGTTTATTCGTAATGTATTGCTTATAGTTGGAGTCTTTCCACACAATGGAAACTTAAATCGCATTGAATCCCGAGCGCTTTCATCATTAATCTAAACACTATTTCAGCCTGATCGTGTGAAATAGATGCACTTTTGCTTTTCTGTGGTCTCTTGTGCTGTTGTCAGTTCACGCTGTGCTGCTGAAACTGCAAGAACTGATTATAAATGTGGTCACTGTGAAAAAGTGCAGCTTATGCTGGAAAATATTAAATCTCTTAACATTATTTGAAATGTATACCTGACATTTGAAAAGCATGTTAAAAACTAATCTGTGCTGTGATATCTAACATAAGAAACTTACTGTATAAAATCATCTTTCAGAAGTGTTTGCACATTTTCCCCTGTACTACATTATGGTCACAAGCAGGAAAATCAGTTCTCAGACCTTTATACAGTTTATATAAATATTGCATTTACAAAAAACTTAAATGGTTATAATCATTGTCATGCAAAAAAACAATTTTTGGACATTTTATAACTTTGTTACGTTTCATGTCTGGTGTCTGATGTACAAAAACGGTTAATAATCTTTTGTCAGCGGAACAGAAGACAAACAAAACAAACTATGCATATGTTTCTTTTGTCCTGCAGATGAATGTAGTTCTGAAGCAATCACAGACTGTTTAAAAAAAAAAAAAAGTGTTTTTTCTTTTCTACCCCGGTTTTGGACCACGAACCGCATTTAGGCTGCATATGTATACAGTGATGGTTTGATCATGGGAAGTGTTTAGGGCGCCCAGTTTAGTGTTTAGTGTTTCACTAGTACTCCAGTTTGCTTTGTGTCAGCTTGGTTTTTCGGTTGTGTAACCGACCATTTTTTTTCTTTTTGAATTGTGGAAGTGGAAGGAAATAACGGCAGCTCTGTCGTTTCTCAGAGTTGTATTGACTCAGAGCTGCTGTGTCGTTTTTTTCAGAGTTTGGTTTGACATGGACACTGAGCACATGACTCGGTCATGTGACTGTCATCCTCTGTCAGGCTGAACACTGGCCTGTGGAGACCAGAGACGCTCGCTGTCGCACAGTTACATTAAAACAGTCACTGGAATCCGGCCAAACCAGCCATTAGTTTGACAACTCATAATTTATGCTGTCACTTTATTTTTTTCTTTCATTTTTGCTGTCATTGAAGTGATCTAGTATTTGTATTTTACTTTGGATTTTAGATTACAGTTGAGTTCTGTTTTTTTTTTCCCCACAGTAAACACTGCAAAACTACCTTCTAAATAATAACAATAATAATATCTTATTTATTCATAAACCCTAGTAAATTAATTTGAAATATCCCTCAAACATTGTTTAAAGCTTTCAGACACTGTTTTACTATTACATTTTTATTTGTATTATTGTTTTATTTATTTTTGGGTTGCATTAGTTCCACTTTCATAAAAGATATTTCTGTGTTTCAGTATGATCTGAGATGAGTTTATTCATGGAGTTTGTGTGTGTGATGTCGAGTGTGTAGTGATCAGTTGTGTAATGTTAGTGTAAATGTCATGCAGCACAGTCATGCCTGTCATTATGTTTTATTGGAAGATACAGCAGCTACAGGTTTATCAGAAGCTTTATTGCGACATTAGATTGGAGCTTCATGTTTTCCAGAAAAGATCAATTTCAGTGTTTTCTCCATCGTACAGAGATGACAGAAGAGCTGAAGGACGGTGTGTGTGTGTTTCCGTGCAGCGTTAAACTGCGTCTATTGAGCCACGCCAAGAGCTGTTAATGTTGATCATGTGACCTCATCCTGGAATCGGCGTTCTTCACAGCACAATACTGTCATTCCGCTAGACTAGTAGATTCTAGTTGACCAAGATTACGCATTCAGTAGGAGAATGTTGAAAATTAGACATTTTAATCTGTGTCTGAGTTTGATGTTTATTATGAATTTCATTCATTTATTTAGCAAGTTTGGCTTTAGTCTTTTGTTTGTCCTTGTTGAGATGACGGCATCATCCTAGGGCTTCCTTCAATTGATTTATTATTTACTTTCTCTATGGATGAGAACTTTTTTACTATTTTTTTTTATTATTATAATTTTTTGATATTTTATCTTTTTGATTTATTTTTTAAATCATATTTATAGTCAAGTCTTAGAGGAGAAAAATATCTGTTTGTCAAAATGTAGTGTGTAGTGGACTGTGAAAGCCCTGTTTATTCCTCATTGTTAATTGATTTACATTTATTTAAAAAACTCAGTCTTCTACTTTGAACCTGATTAGTGTTTCATTTCTTTAACACTTCCATTTCAGTCATTTTATGAAGTGCATTCAGTCCTCTAGATCAGGGATTGATGGAGCGATGAAGAGTTTGGTTTTATCATAATTTGAAGACATCGAGAGCATGTTTTACATGGGGATGTTTTCAAAGAAGCACAAGCAGTTGTTAAAACGGCTCACATTCTCATCATGCACTGAACTTTTTACAATTGATTTTATTAATAAGCACAGCTCAGATTTTGCCAATGTACAGTATAAAATCTCCAAACCTGGCTAGTCAGTATAACAGTATTAAACATGGAGCAAGTTAACCCAGGATTGCATAACCCAAGGTTAAATATGACCCGGGGTTAACGATATCTGAAAACCAGAGTCTTGTGATGAATGTCAGTTGTTGTGTGAGCTCCTGTAATGGAGGTGCAGTGGAAGAAAGGAAGGAAGGAAGGAAGGATGGAGTCAGTGGTTTTGAGCTCTGCTGACAGAGACATTCAACACTGCTGCTCATGGATCTGACTCTTCTCTGCATTGCTTTACTCTCTGCTCGGCCAGCTTTTATTGTCTTGTGTGTTTGTCCCGTATCTGAGTGAATCTGATCGGCTCTTCTCCGGCTTTCCCGTCTCTCTTCTACCTGTTGCTTTTTCTGTTTTTTGATGTACTTTTTTTTTTTTTTTTTTTTTTTAATCTTTTATCTCTCGTACAATTCATTAGGGCTGTGTATTGTCAAGAATCTGATGATACTATTCATATCACGATACAGGGGTTGTGATACGATATGTTGTGATACATTGCAATAATGTAAAGCAAGGCGATATATTGGGACATTTCTTATTTTAAGAATAGGATATAATAAAAAAAAATATATATATATATATATATATATAGTCAGTTTTTGTGAAGGTGGAAAATAAAGTGCTTGCAGGATTCTTCAGTTATTAAATGTATAAAATGTAAGCTTTTATAAACAGCCTATAGTTTTAGACTCTGCTTTAAAGGTTCCCAGTTTAAGTGTAACATACAGGCCTGCTTTCACAGGGTTTAGACTAAACCAGGATTAGGCCATAGTTCAATTAGGATGTTTAAGTAATTTTTATAAACATACCTAAGAAAAAAACGTTACTGGTATGCGTCTTGAGACGAAACAAAGGCACTGGCATGTTTTAAGTTCAATCAATGCAAGTTTCTTTCAGTTGAAACAGCTCAGATTTACATTTTAGTCTGGGACTAGGCTTTAAGCCTTGTCTGTGAAACCTGGGGACAATGTCATAACATTTTGATCTGACCTTAAGAATTACGCCTGCTTAATATCAATACATTTTTTTTTTTTAAAAAGTGCTTGCCTAAAGAAAACTAAATAATTGTAATACAATACAATAAATACAGATATTGAATATTATAATTTTACAAGTTTTGGATTCCACGAGTTCTTCAGTTTGTATTTTTGTTCCATGTGGAATCGCCCGGGGTGGAAGTGACCACAAAAGCCGAAATGACGCCACACTTCAGCTTTGTACACCGAGGCGGGAGCATGAATTCTTCTTTCATTGTTCATTACTGGCAAAGATATATATATTAGCGCTAACATTAGTGGTGTGTTTTAAGTTCAGAGATAAGAGAAGACTGCACTCTAGCGGTCGGGATATAAACTCAAAATGAAGCAACTGCCATGAATTTTTTTTTAAATATCGATATTGCATTTTTCAGAATAAACTAAATATCGCAATACTCGTGTGTAATCGATATTTTCTTACACCCCTACAATTCATAGGCTGCTCTTATGGTTGCCACAAAGTAATTTCCACTATCTAAACTGAAAAGTTGATTTTACATCTGTGAGTATTACCCATAATGCTTCACTCCCATGGCTCCGGTCTCTAAATCTCTGACCTGGATTTAAAAAAACAAACGCGCGTTTGAGGTGTGGAATCTGTGCGTCCCGTGTCAAGTGTGCTTGCTGATATTTTAGGAAGTGTTGGGTGTTTTCACGTAGACGCTGTTCACAGTGTGGCAGGACCAGGACTCGACCTTAAGGACTGCTAGCCTAAGAAACCTGCCTCTGTCTTTATCACATCATTCAGTCACGTTTCTGTTTTTATTGTGTTACTGACTGTGTACTCTTCTTCAGTAACTGTATTACTGTCTTTTCACTAACATTAGTTAGCCTAGTATTAGTTTCTGCTGTAGTATTAAAAATCTGAGGTGATGTTCAGTTTGTTTGTTCGTCTGATTTGTAGAAATGTGTCATTCCATCACTGTCTCACCAATGGATCCTCTGCAGCGAATGAGAGTAAATGTAAATAAATGTAAATATCGGTATATTTCACAAGAAATCCACAAATGGTAGGACGCGTAAATGATGACAGCATTTACATTTTTGGGTGAACTATCCTTTTAACTTTTAAAATGACTCACTTTAAAAGTGATTTGTGAGCAGTCTGAGTAATCTCTAGCAGAAGTGTCCAATCTGACAGTCGTGCTGTTGTCATACTATAAGAAACGGCTCAATTCGTGTCCAGCTTTCCCCATGACAGCTTGTGTGATCATATAGCATGCTGTTTTCATTGAGCAGGAAGTAAATCAGGTTTATGTCGTCTTTGAGTTCCTGACTGTGATCCTCTTCTGTTTTCATAGGCCCTGCCTGAAGATGAACGTCCTCAAAGACAACAAAGACTTGGCCTGTTTCTACACAACCAAACACTCCTGGAGGGGGAAGTAAGTGCCTCATTCCTCTCCGTTACTATGAGACGTTTCATTCAGACGGACCCGCTTATTGGGTTTCGTGACCTTCGTGTGTCAGATCTCAGGCTAAAGTGTGATTTACCGCTGTGGAGATCATACACTCACTGACACCTTGTTTCTTCTCTTGCATTTTGCGTCTGTGTGCTGCTATTAAATCCTGTCAGTGGACTTGCACCATCTGTAATGTGCCTCACAGACATCAGTCCTGTTCCCTCAACACACGTCACAGATGGTCTCTCTAAACACTTACTTTTACTTATTTCTTTCCAAACCTGTATAACTTACTTTCTGCTGTGGAACGTAAATGTAGTTATTTAAAGGAACACTGCTCTTTTACATACGTGTCTAGCACATGAACATTTTACATAAAGTTTGATGTGATGCCTAATGCCATCGGCTCTTGCATGTGTTATAAATGATCACAACATGCACTTTCAGTGAATTAAAATGTCAGTATTTGAAGTAAGAACAGAGTCCATTGGATCAGTTGTTGAGGTGCTTTTTAAGATTGATGGCACCCATTGCACTTTCATTGTAATATTTTGTCTCTAGTCCTCTTTTTTTTTTTTTTTGTTCCTAACAGAATTGTAATTTAAAAGAGTAAACCATTCCCTTAAGGGTTGAATTTCCAGACATGGTTTTCTTAATGAAATTAGGATTGGGAATTGAGAATCCGTCGTCGTATCTCTGTCCCTGTCAGCGTTGAAGCCGGTGCAGATGCAGACCAGCCCTTCTGGACATTAAAAACAGAAACAGATTAGCAAGAACAAACAGGCCATGTCTGTTCTCCACCACGGCCATTGAGATCATCATTTCCCCTCAGAAATGCCCACAGTTAGGACGAATGCTTGGAAAAACGCTTGGATGCAATCCAGAGCAGAGAGTCAAAGACACAGAAAGGGAAAAGTAGCTCAAGAACATGCCAACCTCCCAGTGAACGACAGATCACGGCGTGATAATGTACTGTATGTGACTGTGTGATGTGTGGAGGTCCACCTGAATGAGGATCCACAGGTTTTCTGGATCTCAGTATTAACTACAGATGTGTTGTGTGTGAGCCCGAGTAATTTATTACCCATGATCTCGTTAAGCTGTAGCTTTCTTGTGTGTGTCCCAATCTTTCACCTGTAATCATTAGCTGTTCTTATAGTATGTGATGGGCTGAAAAAGCAGGACAAAAATGTAAATATTAGTGTTTATATGATTTTATCCTAGATTTATATAGACTTCTCAGACTTCTGTTGGTTGTTTTTGCAGTGTTTGTGAGGAAACTGCTCTGTATTTTTTTTTTTTAATCATGTGACAGCAGCCACTAAGAGTTTATTAGATTTACTAAAAAGCTTTTCAATGATGTGCGCACACACACACAGGCAGGAAGTCTCCTGTTATTGGTCAGCTCCGCTGAACTGGATGTGGACGGCACAGAGAGCTTTCATTTCCGACAGACATGGAGTAAATTATGCAACAACTGACAGAAACTCTGAAATGGTGGTCTGATTTCATCAGGAGGACGCTAGTAAATAGTGTGAAGAGAGTTCAGCCAAAAATAATCATTCTGTCATTATTTGCTCACCCTCATGTTATTACAAACATCCATGACTTTCTTTATTCAGCAAAAACACTGAAGTAGATATTTTAAAAAATATATGTTTATGGACCCCGTCGACTTTCTTTGTGTGGACAAAAACGCTGGGACTGACAACACAGCAGCCCAGTTTTCATAATTTTTATTTGTTTGTCAGAATATGTGAAAAGATTGAGCTGGTTAGGGGAGATGTTTAGCTATCAGTTTCCTAATAAAAGGAAAGTATCACGTGTGTGATGTAGCTGTTGAATTGAAAAGAGAGGCCAGAAATGAAAGCAAAATGAGCCCTGACACGTCCAACTTCCCATGTAGACAAAGCATGACACGTCTGTGTTATATTGTGTTATATTGTGTGCTGAGCTGCTCTTTGTGAAATGCTTTCAGTGATCATTATCCTGCTCACTTACCCTGCTATTGATCTCGGCTTCACCCAAGAGCAGTGTCTGTTGTGTGTGCTGGATTACTCTTTACTAGCACACAAGACAGTAAAACCAAACTGGAAGAATCATGGGTGTGATTTTGATTCCTCCAGCTATGTGTTTCACTCCATCACGTCATCTGCTGTACTCAGATCAGCCAGGAACGATTCCTCTCAAGTGATGATCTCATTCATGTGTTTTCACCTCAGCTGAGCTGATGAAGCTTTCGGATAATAGCAGTTCACAGAATAGCTCAGTTTCACATTTAATGTCTGTCTTTGTGTCAGATTGTACTGTTTGGCCAAAAACTCAAGGCTCGATTGTGACATTGGAACTTCTTGACCTGATTTAATTTCTTGTTTTAATCCAGTGTCTTCAGTTCAGATACACTGGCGGTGTGTGTACTAGTGTTGAATACTAGCATACTGCATACTCTGCATTATAAACTGTATACTGCCTAGTACACTAAATGCTTATATTATGCAAAAAACATTTCAAACTGTTTTGAAAATAAATTGTCACATGACCGTGGTGTGTGTGTGTGTGTGTGTGTGTGAGAGAGAGTTATTGAGTGTGTGTGTGTGTGTGTGTGTGTGTGTGGTATATTTCAAGGGAAGATGTTAAAAGCCACAGATGATGAATAATTAACCGGTCTTGTGACTGCTCTCACCAGCCTGTATATTGTTCTACAAGGTCAGAAAGACAGAACGTCGTCGAGTGGTCTTTAACTGGAAATAATGTCTTACTATCATCTCTGTTTGCAGTACATATATCATGACTCAAGGTTCCTATTTCCAGTTTAACTCTAAATTGGATCAGAAATATAAAGCGAGTGTTTAAATGGTAACGGTGTGTGTCCACCCACAGATATGAGTCAGTGGTTCTCGGTGTTTGCTGTCATTCATCATGTAGGTTGTAAACGGTGAACTCTAATATCTCTTATTACTGCTGTCTTTCCACACGTCCTGTGTGCTTTAATATGTGTCTGTCAGCTGTGTAGCAGATGAGATCCTGGTGAAAACTTTCCTTCATTCACAAATGACATTCAGTCAGCGTAAACACACAGACATCATGACTGCAGGACACACGTCTCTGTCTCACATCAGTCCAGCTTTTGGAGGATGTTAGACTTTTGTTTTTGGTTTTGTTTGATTTTTGTGTGTGTTAGGGTTAGGCTGCAGCTTTTCTATCATATGAAATGGCCAAATATTAAAGATTGAAGGGGTCATCAGATGCAAACTTGACTTTTACATGAGTCAGTGTATGTACAAATCTACCCTATAATGATAAAATCCATGCAGTGGTTTTTAATTAATCTAAAAATAATATCCCCTTTTTCAAATGGAGCCGTTCTCAGATGCCTGTCGTTGTGGCGTCACATGACAGAGGATCCGCTCCCACCATAGTTGATTGACATGAGCGTCTGACCTCAGATCAGCTGT
>JAHKKF010510987.1:0-19885 GCA_019740295.1 Labeo calbasu
CTGTGCAAACATATCCATGAAACCTCCAACACTATATTGGCCAGTGTTTCAGTTTCATTGTCCAACCCCTGTATATATATATATATATATATATATATGTGTGTGTGTGTGTGTGTGTGTGTGTATATATATATATATATTATAGTTGTTTTTTATATATGTATTTTCCATTGTTGTTTAGTCTTATGACTGTGTAGCTTCAAGGGCTGTTTGTCTTCATGAATAAGAGATACAAGGGAATGTTTATAGAAACTCAACGTTTATGGGATGTTGTTGTGAACCAGTTTGGTATAACAGTACTTGTTGAATTTGTGTTCTCCAGACGAAGTCTGAGCATTGAGACACACGCAACTAAGACTATTCAATAAACTCTGCTCCTTTTTATCATTATTACTTCGTCTCCTGCTTCTGCTCTTTTCTGGCTTCCATCCGTCAACTTCCTAACTGACAGAAACCTGCTGTTAGTGGGGTTGGGGTAACTACAGCTCGCCTCGCATTTTTACGAAGGTCGCGGAGGCTGACCTTGCCCCATCTCGATGACTGGCTGATTCTAGCTCACTCGCAAGATTTAGTTTGCACTCACAGAGATGTGGTTCTCAACCACCTGGCTCGTTTGTACTGTGGCCAAGAGAGCTCAACGCCCTTCAACTTAAGAAAACACATGCAAATAGAACAAAACGACAACAAATTAAGAAAATATCTTCATCAGTTTGACAACACAGGCGCTGCAAATCCTCGCAACGCAAACACAAATACGGAAACGCACTGCAAATTCTCACAACACGAACAAACACACAAACGCGCTGCAAATAGCAAAAAGTGTAAAAAGTGACGAACCCAGCTGGGACCTGATTATTTGTTCAGTGGCTTTTGGTCAGAGTAGAGGTGTTGTTGGTGAACTAAAAGGTGAGTTTTTTGTTTATTTTAACATACTGATCATATAATTCACTGATCTTTTGGATATTATTAGACTAATCTGACGAATTACACACTTAACTGTGAACCGGTATTAACTTAATTGCAAATAAATATATAAATAAATAAATATATGCAAATAAATATAACGTTCAAAGTTCATGAAAAAATTCAGGTCATAAATGTAACGTTCAAAGTTCATGACAAAATTCAGGTCCCAGCTGGGTTCGTCACTTTTTGAGGTCCACCTGAAACGTGGTCCATGCTATTTGCAGCGGGTTTATGTGTTTGCAGCGCCTTTCTGTGTTTGGTTGTGTTGTGAGAATTTGCAGTGCGTTTCCGTATTTGTGTTTGCGTTGCGAGGATTTGCAGTGCCTGTGTTGTCAAACTGATGAAGATGTTTTCTTAATTTGTTGTCATTTTTTCTGTTTGCATGCATTTTCTGAAGTTTCAACGCATTGAGCTCTCTCAGCGCTCCCCAACGCAGAGTATCTCTTTTCTCAGTGTGGAATTGGACTCGGTCAATATGACTGCACGTCTTTCCCAAGACTGAAATTGTCAAATATGATATATCTGAATAAATGAAGTGTTAAACTTTGACTAAATGTTATTTGAAATGTTATAAGAGCGATTTAGTCTATGCATAAATTGAAATTAATTGAAAACAAGCCATTAAATGCAGTGTAGTCTGTTTAATAATGCATTAGTGGTCTTCTACTCTACCATCTAGTGGTTAAAGTTGCAATTACATGGCGTTTTAAAGAGCGATGCATTGTTTTAAGTTTATAACTGTAACATTGCCTTTTTTTGCCTTATGTTGATAAAATTGTATGCTTGTTTAGAATCATATGATAATGATTTTACTTAGGTTTGTGAAATTTTGTTTTCTTTTAGGATTTATAGATTTTTTGGGTAGAGCAGATCATGGTCTTATTATTAAGTGGTGCTGTTTTCACTGACTAAATGCAAATGTTCAACATTTTTTTGATAATTGTTTACCTAGAGAGTCCAGAGAATGTTACTGGAGTGGTTTTATGGATTTTGAGTTTTAAACCTAGGACTAGTTTACAAAAGTAGTTTTTTTCTTTTTTAAATAATATAACATATTTAAAGAACAGTTGGATTGACAGCAATGGTCCTGGAGGCAAAGTTGTTCAGAATGAGGACATCTATCATAAGATATGGACATCTAGTGGTTGTGTGAATATATTTGCATGTTTTTAGCAAGTTGAGGCCAATTACCATAGAAATTTTGTTTTTGAAGCCTTTTTAACTGTTATAGCGCCACCTATGGTCTGATCTTCATGAAACTTTGCATGCCTGTTTAGCATCATAAAAAGTTGTGTGGATTTAAGATGTAGTCCAAAGCAAAATATATTGCTAACACACTAAAACACATACATGATGGAGAATAAACTCACAAACAGAAATTAAATAGTTAAACTGTTATATTAATGTTCATTAAGCATTACTACTACACACACACACACACAGACATTTTGTTGCACATAAGAGATTTGTGTATTAAATGGTAGGTGACAAAATGTTTAGTGCAAGTCTTGTCTTTTTAAGATTTTATATATCATTTTCAGGTTTCACTGTAATCATAATCTTGTATTATTGTAAAATATGATATATGTGTTTAAATGAAGTGTTAAACTTTGACTAAATGTGATTTGAAATGTTATAACAGTGATTTAGTCTTTGCATGAATTGAAATTAATGGAAAACAATCTGTGAATAGCACTGTTCATTTCAATGAGCCATTAGTGGTCTTCTACTGCCATCTAGTGGTTATAGTTGTAATTTCATGACATTGTTTTTAAGCTTTATAACTGTTACATTGCCATTTTTTGCCTGATGTCTTTAAAATGCAGGCTTGTTTAAAATCATATGATGATGATTTTACTTAGGTTTGTGATTTTTTTCTTTTTCTTTTAGGTTTTATAGACTTGGGTACAGTCGATCATGATCTTATTATAAGTGGCTATCTAAATGCAAATGTTTAATTTATTATTTTTTGTATTTGATAAATGT
Source organism: Labeo calbasu (assembly GCA_019740295.1). Taxonomy (NCBI): domain Eukaryota; kingdom Metazoa; phylum Chordata; class Actinopteri; order Cypriniformes; family Cyprinidae; genus Labeo; species Labeo calbasu. The sequence continues at coordinate 2,953 of JAHKKF010510987.1, forward strand.
TTATCTAGAGAGTCTAGGCAATTTTATTGCAGTGGTTTTATTGATTTTGAGTTAAACACCTAGAACTAGTTCACAAAAGTAGGTTTCTTAAATAATATGAAATATTTAAAGAACAATTGGATTGACATTAATGGTCCAAGAGTCAAAGCTGTTCATCATTAGGAGATCTATCAAATGATATGAAGATCTAGTGTTTGTGTGAATATATGAGCATTTATTTAGCCATTTGAAGCCATTTACTATACACAGCTTGCGTTTTTGAAGCCTTTTTAACTGTTATAGCGCCACCTATGGTTCGATCTCCATGAAATTTTACATGCTTCTTAAGAGTCATCTGACACATGTTTTCTCCAACTTTTGTAAAGTTTTGAGTTTTTGTTTAGGTGTTATAGGCTTTTGGGTATATGTGGCCACACCCCTTTTCTAAATGACCCCTTTATAGCTACCCAAAGGACAAAATTCCACATTTTTTGATAATTATTGATCTAGAGGACTCACTTTTCGTTATTTTCCCGCTTTTACAAGTTAACTGTTTGGCTACATCAGAATTTGGACAACTTAAATTTCCCTGTTTTACTGGCTTTCCATAGCTTTCAAATAGCTTGTAAAAGCCCAGTGCACATTTTACTTTCACTTTTAAATTAGCGGCAACTCGGCGTCAATTGCTTGAATCCCATTCAAGCAACAACAAAATACAACGTTAAACTCACTTATCCTATAAATTAATCATGGTACTTTTATTAACAAAACGAATAAAAATAGCTTACACCATGCTATATGCTTAATATAAAATAACAAATAACTTAAGAAAAAAAAAAAAAAAACATAATGTTCACGGAAAAAAAAAAAAAAACCCTGCAATGTTTCATTAATGGTTAAAATCAGGTCAAAATTCAGATTCCAGCTGGGTTCATCACTTTTTGAGGTCCCCCTGAAACATTTCCGTTGTGGTCCATGCTATTTCCAGCGCGTTTGTGTGTTTGCAGCGCCTTTCTGTGTTTGGTTGTGTTGTGAGAATTTGCTGCGCGTTTCCATATTTGTGTTTGCGTTGCGAGGATTTGCAGCGCCTGTGTTGTCAAACTGATGAAGATGTTTTCTTAACTTGTTGTCATTTTTTTCTGTTTGCATGTGTTTTCTGAATTTGCAGCGCTTTGAGCTCTGTCAGACACCGTATTAATCCCTGCCGGACCTGAGACTCAAACCCGCAACCTTCAGGTTATAAGTTTGACTTTCTAACCATTAGGCCACGACTATATATGTCCATGACAAGGTGGACATATCTTATGGTTTACGCTTCTAATAATGGCCCATAATTACCTAAAAAAAGGGTGTGGGAAATATATTTCTATAGCACTTAAGTGTCTACTATTTATGACATGACATAAAGCGAATGGGAAATTAAGACCAAAATGTGAGTATTGTGAGGGTTGAAAGGCACTCTGTGGTGATACAGACCGATGGAATGGATTGAAATTTAGGCTTTTTAGTATGCATATCATATAGTTAATATAATTAATATACCAAAATCTACAGTGTAAATATCTTCTAGACTATAACCCCACACCACGAAAAAAAAAAAATAAAAATGCCCACCCAGAATATCTGCCAGCCCCCACTTCTTTCTGGGTGTGAAACTTGACAATATACTGTCCTGGTCCAAACATATAGTTATATCAATTTCGGGCTTATGTTAGTGACATGCTAAGAAATTCATCACGGCTGCTGGTGAAGGTTAAATTACATTTATGACTGTTGGTATTATTTAGACCAACAGTTCCCATATGGTTCCCATAAATACACAAAAGAGTAAAATGTGAATATAGGCTTATAAATATTATGTTACATGTGCTCCTACTACCAAGATGTATAGTTTTGTAATATGATTAATGAAATTGTTTTGTTGTTTTATATTTGTAAGACTTTTTGTCTTGTACACTGTGGCGTGCACAGACCTCAGGAGGGGCAGGGGCGAAATGGCATTACGAGGGAGAAATGGCTGGACAGGTGGGTGGGGGTTGTCCCCCTTGGTAGAAATCGGAACCAGGGTGGCAGGGTCCCCTCGATAGAAATCGTGGACCGGGGGCATGTAGTCAGGACCGCAAGGGCACTTTAGTGTCAGGAAACAATTTAACAATTACATTCCAGAACATATACAGTAGCACACAGTGACAAATTGTAAATAATCTGGTAACACTTTATAATAACGTTCAGTTGTAAGTCATTTATAAGCAAAAGTTAATGATGAAATAATCATTTACAAAACATTTATAAAAGATTACTAAGTGATAAGCTAACAAATTGTGTATGTTTTGTTAATTCATTTACAAGTAATTTACAAGTAATTAGTTAATAAGTAACTAATAATTTACAAAACATGACTATGCATTCATAAACGATTAATAAGTAATATGTTAGTATTTTCATCTATGCTTTGTAGATTAAGTTATAAATCATTTGCAAGTGATTAGATAATGATGAACTAATAATATACAAATCATTACTGTTCCTTCACAAATGATTAAGTAATATGCTAATGATTTACAAATCGTAAGTTATCTTTGTTAAAAAATAGGATATCATGAAGTAATTAAACAGATCCTTAGTCAATGGTTAATAAGTTACTAGTTAATATATTATGAATCAATTATAAATAATTAAAATGTCAATCATTGAAATGTTTACCCGCCATTGAAGATCACATCATGAATAAATCATTTACAAATCTTTCTGCATCCCCTAATCTAAAGTGCAAACAATGCATCAGTTGAAAATGTTTTACTTATCATTCATAGATCTTTCCCCACCAATGTGTATACCCACACAATCTGTAACTGGCGGGTTTGTAAAACATTTACAACTGATGAATAGTTTACACTTTAGATTAGGGGATGCAGAAAGATTTGTAAATGATTTATTCATGTGTTTACACAACAGGTTTTCAATATTTGTTGTGTGTACTGCAATGTACGGGCTGACTGGCGAGGGAAAAGATGGTAAACACATGGAGTATTTTAGCGCTGTGCACCTGATGTGATCTTCAGTGAAGGGTAAAACTGGTTTACATTATCACTAGATCCCACATACTCCACACAGAACACAAGATGAGAGAAAGGGTTTACATGTTTATTCACTTGACAGCAAATCATTTATTATTATTTAAAAAAAGAAAATAGTTTTAGAATAATTGCATTTTTGTGCTTTTCACCATATCACTTATTAATCATTTATAAACACATAGTCATGTTTTGTAAATGATTAGTTCAACATTAACTAATTACTTGTAAATGAACTTGTAATTGACTTGTAAATGAATTAACAAAACATACACAAATTGTTAGCATATCACTTATTAATCATTTGTGAATGTTTTGTAAATGATTATTTCATCAATAACTAATCATTCATAAATGACAACTGAACATTATTATAAAGTGTTACCAATAAGCTAATTATAACACTGAAATGTATTAGATACTCACCAGTGACACTGAATCTCTTGCTTGAGGCATCTATGCTGTCTACTTCATAAATTCCACTGTCTGTGCTTTTGATGTTTGTGATGGTCAGATCTCCAGTCTGAATGTCCACTTTCAGTCTGCCTCTGAATATTCCATTAAGAACATCATCATATATTGTGATGTCATTTTCGGTTTCGTTTTCTTTGAGTCTAGCTATACGATCTCCATTTTGTCCAAAGTTCCAGTCTATCACATCACTTGACTGTATTTCATTGAGACCAGTGTGTAGAGTGACAGAATCCCCCTCCGTCACTGACACTAGTTCATCAGTTTTACCAAAGACACCTGAAAAACAAAGAAGAACAGACTGTCTGAAAGCTGTTAAATGCTGCCTTTCTGCCAAGAAATTAGTGCTGTAAATATGATATATTTGCTTGTTTTCACCAAAAGGTTTCTCTATTTTATTGATTTTAAAATTGAAGTATACATTAAATATCTAAATAACAAATAATAATACTCTGAACAGTGTAATGTCCAAGTTTCTCAGTTTGTTATCATGAATTATATATTTAACTGCTTCAGTTAGACAAAATAATGTAAATAAGACCACATAAAACTCATTTCACACAAATGGGTATTTGTTGTAATAAAGGTAGGCCAATCTGCTCACCATGTAGGCATTAAAAACAAAAACAAAAAAACAGCACAAATTAACAGGATTCCAAAATATATTAACTACATACTGTGACCACAGAAGGAGTTATTTTATTTTTTTGTTGAAGCCACAACGTATTAATAAATGGGAACATGATAAGTTGTGGCCAGGCAACGTAAAGTCATGCCCTCATATGTTGAGGGAAACAGCATCCTTTTCCCGTGGCCACTAGTTTCATGTGTAAAGCATGAAAACTTCATTAGAATGCTGTCTATACACTGTGCACATGGGCATCAGAATGATTGTATATGGGTTGGACAAGACTTTTTTGTGTGTGTGGTAATAATTTAGGCTATAAAAGCAATTGTTAAATTAAAAGGTACCAGAACACAAGAAATGGCATCTACTCCAGTAATTTTTTTGCTTCCAACACCCATGTCTGTGCACAATATAATGTAATGAAAGCTGTATCCCATTTTAAAGGTTGCATCCTCCGAAGTAGTCAGACATCAAAGGCTGCATCCTTGATATACATTTTCACATGTGTAGCATTACATAAATTACTTATATTTAAAAGTATAATTTCTCCATTTCTGATCATGTCATATGAGCAAGCAGGTTTGTCTGCAATAAACTCTTGCAGCCATGAGAAAAGGATGTTGTTTCCTTAACAAATGATCTTTAAGGCCATGACCACATGCCGTGTACAGGAAAGTCGTGTACAGGAAAATAAACACTCCCCCTTAAGGACTGTATAATTTTTTGTGTGAAACAAAAGTTAAATGTGTCTAGAATAGTAATTTTACTTTTCACTGACAATGACATAAATTATAAACAAAGTATAAAACAATTTCTGAATTTTCATGTTATTAGATTTTTTAACAAAACATTACACTTGTACCAAAGGTGTGTTTTGCTCCATGTCAAGTTTGACGTTACATCGACTGACATCATGGGGTCTCACTTGGAAGCCCAAATCACCTCTGAGCTTAGAAGAAAAGGCACTCATTCAGATTTTTGCTTTGTGAGTGCTGCACTTCTAAAGAAGAAAGATCCGTTGCTACAGGAGTTTCTCTGTGAAAATTTTGTTTATCTTGCATTCAGTGGGGTGATCACCCTGTCGTGCACAGATAAGTGGCCATTCCCTGTGCAAGCCAGCTAAAAGAGCAAATTCCTACAGCTTGCAAGGTCATGTCCATGACTACAATAAGATTGTGGCTCTCATTTATAATGTGACTTCCCTCGGCTTCTACCCAGCCCAGTTCGCTGGGTCAGAAAGCCTCCATGGCTGCGCTGGTTGGGAACAAGGGAGACCTGAGGATCATGGATCATGCCCCAACGTGATTCTTCAAACACCAAACCGCCGGGAACCAAGTTTTCATCTGCCCATCGCCAAAGGCGGTAACCGTTCAGTCGATCCTGCTTGTAGACAGACTGGGGGCCTGATTAGCACTGCCCAACCTGTCTCACTGGCTTATCCGGACGGTCTGACTCAGCTATGTAATTCAATTCGCCAGGCGTCCACCCAGCTTCAGGGGCATCCTTTTCACATCTTCCACACGGACAAGGATACCTCTGTCCTGAATACAGAGATTGGGGTCTTCTTGGCTAAGGACATAATGGAGCCTGTCCCTCCTTTTTCTATGTACACAAAAGGCCTATTTCTCTCAAATATTGTTCACGAATCTGTCTAAATCTGTGTTAGTGAGCACTTCTCCTTTGCCGAGATAATCCATTCACCTCACAGGTGTGGCATAGATGCTGATTAGACAGCATGATTATTGCACAGGTGTGCCTTAGGCTGGCCACAATAAAAGGCTGGCCTAAACCTAACCCTAACCCACTCTAAAATGTCACCAATAAAATGCACCTGTGTTTGTTGTCCATAACATATGCCTGCCCATACCATAACCCCACTGCCACCATGGGCCACTCGATCCACAACTTTGACATCAGCAAACCACTCACCCACACAACGCCATACACGCTGTCTGCCATCTGCCCTGTACAGTGAAAACTGGGATTCATCCGTGAAAAGAACACCTCTCCAAAGTGCCAGATGCCATCGAATGTGAGCATTTGCCCACTCAAGTTGGTTACGACAAAGAACTGCAGTCAGGTCGAGACCCCAATGAGGATGACGAGCATGCAGATGAGCTTCCCTGAGATGGTTTCTGACAGTTTGTGCAGAAATTCTTTGGTTATGCTGTATTTTTAATGAAGTGCATATTCTGATATGAATAACAAAAAGTTTATACAAGCTTAATGTGTAGTTCTTGCTTTTTGTAAATGATTAAGCCAATTAATGGTAGGTACATTTCAAACAACTTTTGCTGAAATGAGAAAAATAAGTGGAGCTGACACATCACACAAGTGACTTTATTAAGCATTGTAGTTGCATGCATTAAATAAAGAAGGTAACATTTCAGTAGCTTTAAATTCATCCTGTCAGAACTAAGACAGTTAAGATCTACATTTATCAGAAAATCAGAATATGTTATACAAACGCTAAAACATCTTATTAAGATACCATTCTTAGCAGTAGACTGACACATTAGCTTGTTTTTCTTTAGTCTTATGAAATGAAACATCTTTTACAGCACCGCTCGTCTCCTCTGACGCTGATCATTTGGCTTCAGCACCTGATTTCACGCTCCTGCATGAACATGTAGCCTACTGAACAGTGTGACCCTTGGTCACAGTTTTCCTTAGTTTACTGATTTCGGCACAACACCCCTACTCTAACAAACCTATTTTCTCTATATATTTTCAGCAAAAGCAGAGTACAAGGAATTATACACTGTTAGACATTTCTGTAATTTCTACAGTTGTTAACTGTATATCACCCAGTACAATACTGCAAATTCCCTTTGCAGTAAATAACTGTAATAACCATTGTTTCATGGGGATTTTCTGTGACGTCAGACCCCAAATACAGAGACTTTTTTAAAATTGCTGAATAGTACTGTATTTGCTGTCACGGCCTCATTGGCGGTGTTCTATTGAGGTTGTATTGTTTTCCTCATTTATTATATTTGGATTGACATGATTTGCCCTATAAAACTTATAATGACTGGAAAATCTGTTTGTCCTTCATGTCAGACACAGCAAGCGCTTGGAGTATATCTGTAAGTCAGAAATCAGACATCTACGCTGTGTGTCGATGCAACTTATGAGAGATTAAGACCAGCAAGTAAGGTAACAATATATGTAAGTTTGTCCGATTTTCGCACACCAGTTCAACCTAGTAATATTTACCATCAACATGGTGGTTACAAACTTTACTATGGTAAACTGCGCTGTCGTTTCAAACGGCTTTTGTCAACTTACTGAAACAAGTTACCGAATTAAAATTATTTTTTAACGAGTAACGCTTATATTAACAATTAAACTAATGTGAAATTTTGTTCAGGCGTTGTTAGTGGTTAATGTTGGCCAGTAGCCTACTGAGAAAAAAAAATTGTACGTTAGCTAGGTTAAACAAGTTATATGGCTAACTGTTAGCTGCCTTTCTAGTTTTAGAATTAGTTTGTTATCATTTTTCATGGAATTTAAGATTTACTACATTTTTTTGTGTGTTTGTGTTTTAAAGGCAACTGCAATGAAGCATCAAGAAAGACATGAGCATGCCAACCACCCTGAGACTGATTGTTCATGGTAATAGAACAACTATAGTTTTGAGAAGTTTGTGTATTCTGTGTGGGGTTTTGCTTTTAAAAGTGTGCCATTTCTACTTCTTGTTTTTCAGAGAAGACATTCCTGTCTTCTCTGGAGTTTTGGTTCCTTGCCGCTGTCGCCTCTGGCTTGCTTAGTTGGAGACACTTGCTCTTAACACAATATTGCATTTTATTTTATTGTATTTGATTAACTACCTTTACCTGAAAAGTGAGTGTTTACTGTTGCCTTTGGCATTGTCGATGTACTGTTTCATATTTAATACTGTACAGCCGCCTTGTCACAATTCTGTATTGTTAAAGGTGGTATATAAATAAAGGTGACTTGACTTGACTTGACTAACAAAGTGGATGGTGATCAAAGGTGGTTGCCACGTTTTGGAGCAGCACCTAGGTTTTGCAAATGGCTGTGTATTCTTTGGCTGCATGTCTTTTCCCCATTATGTTTCTGCTGCCTAAAAAAATCTTTGTGAGGATAAATCCAGAGGACACAACATAATGCACTGCAAGACATCCTAAGACAGGGGAAATGGTGAAGATGCACTGTTCCAGCAGTGAAAGACTGCATTTTTAAGTGTTATTCTTTTACTTGAATGCTGTTGACAGTCACTCTGACTATTACTGTATTAATTTTCAAGTAATTTTACTGCATAGTTTTGGAAAAAAATAAAAGCAAATTCACCCCAAGTATCTATAGAGCATTGTAGCACTTCTATATTGTCCCATTTTTCAAGTAATTTTACTGCATAGTTTTGGAAAAAAAAAAAAATAAATAAATAAAGGCAAATTCACTCCTGTCAGGCATTCACCACAGCCAGATCCACTCTCAGTCGCCTGAGAGCTAATCCTCCACACCTGTTTCCAATCAGCTCCGCCCAATAAAAGACTCACTCTCAGTCATTCTCTGTCTAGTCTACTGTTCTTAACCATTATCCTAGCTCCAGACCTCTTTTCGTTTCTTCTGTTGGACTCTCCTGTGAATTACCTAGAGTCTTCGTGGTGTTCCCCATATGGGCTCGCTGCCACCGCTCAACACATACAAGGACTGTCAGATAAGCTATCATTGCTCAACCGACTCTTACACTCAATTTTTTCAACCTTGTCAATAAAACTTGTTTGGTTTTGCACCTTACCTCTGCCTCTGGTCTCATCCCTGTTGTACCGTGACATCCCCAAGCATCTAAGTGCATAAGCATCATGTCCCATTTTCAAATGCTCATAAAAATCTTTACTTTATAAGTTTGCTAATAGTTTCAATTAATTTGTTTTTACAGTATAGTTTTGGAGAGAACTAAATGCAAATTTACTCCAAAAATCAAAGTGCATTCTAGTTGCACCAAATAACGATTGTCTAACACTCATAAAATCTTTCCTTTATGGGTTTGCTCATTATTTCAATTGATTTCTGTTCACACTCATTGTGGCTATTATTGTATTAATTGTCAAGTCATTAACTGTACCATTTTCAAAAAAAATAAAGGGAGTACCAAACCAAACTTCTTGCACTTTTTTTGTATTTATTCACAATAAATAAAATAATTTGCATTTATATTAATTCATGAAAAGTTAAATAATTTGCTAGGGTTGCACTGTCACAGAAAAAAAAAAAAAAAGTCTTGTTTTCATTTTAGGGATCTGGATTTTCACTTTTTCACTTTTTTAGATTTTAAAACAAATCAGACCTGAGAGAAAAATTCATATAAAAGAAGTGCTAGAATGCTCTTTGATGCTTGAAATGACTTGAAAATGACTTAAAATGACTTGAAAATTAAATCTATGAAGGTAAGATGTTTCATAAGTGTTTGAAAATGAGACATGATGTAAAAGTGCTAGAATGCTTGGATGCTTGGTATGAATTTGTCTTTATTTTTTTTCCAAACTATGCAGTACAATTACTTGAAAATAAATACAGTAATAGTCAGCGTGACTCTGAACAGGAATCAATTGAAAGAATGAGTAAACCTATAAAGGATATATTTTTAAGAGTCCAATATACAGCAAAAGATGTAATATTATATGAATTTTCAGCATCATTACTCCAGTCTTCAGTGTCACATGATTCTTCAGAAATCATTCTAATATGCCGATTTGCTGCTCAAGAAACAATGTATTATAAATATTATTATTGTTGTTATTATATTGTTGTTATAACAGTAGAGTACTTTTTTTTCAGGATTCTTTGATGAACAGAAATGTCCAAAGATCAGCATTTATTAAAAATTGTTTCTTTTCTGTCCTTTTTTTTTTTTTTTTTTTTTTGAAAAACATTATAGAAATTAAAGCTGCAAGCAGCGATAAAAGGGCCCTCACACCCGGGCTCACCGCCGACCGGTGGCTTTAGGGAAACAGCGAACGGTGGGCACTATGCTTTTAATATAGTAAACATAGGAGGAATATGTCAAAGTCATTTAAATGTGCAAAACTTCCAGCTGCCAGCTGGTGGCGCTATGCCTGTAACTGAATATTGGCATGTAGATGTGTTCAGGCCAGCACTTTTATCAAACATATGAAGTTTGGGGCAGATTGAACATGGCATGCTTGAGTTAGTGTAAGACGTGACATATCCTGCTGCCAACAGGTGGCGCTATTATTATAATGGAATATTGGCCTTTAGATGTGTTCAGGCCAGGACTCTTGCCAAACATGTCAAGTTTGTTGCAAATTGGACACTGCATGTTTAAGTTAGTGTAAAACAAATAATTTTCTGTTGCCAGCAGGTGGCGCTATGATTGCAATAGAATATTGGCCTTTAGATGTGTACTAGTCAGGACTCTTATTGAACATGTGAAGTTTGGGGAAGATCGGACATTGTGTTGCTGAGTTACAACAACTTCCTGTTTCATGGCATTAATAGCATGTATTAACACTTAGTAAGTGTTTCTAGCATGTTTAGCACAATATGGCTAATTTGCTGTGCTTTTAATAGTCCATCACAGTGTGTGTTAAACATGTCACTTCCGGTTACCAGCAGGTGGCACTATGACTATAACCGAATATGGGCATGTAGATATCTTCAGGCCAGGACTCTTATCAAACATGTGAAGTTTGGGGCAGATTGGACTTTTTTTGCATGAATTACAACAACTTCCTGTTTCATGGCTTTAACAACATGCCTTAGCACTTAGTAAGTGTTGCTAGCCTGTTTGAGCGTGTTTTTAGCAAGTTTAGCACTCATAATAGTGTATCAGAGTGTTAAACATGTCACTTCCTGTTGCCAGCAGGTGGCGCTATGACAATAACTGAATATTGGTTTGGGCATGTATCAGACCAGGATTCTTATCAAACATGTTAAGTTTGGGGCAGGCTGGACATTGCATGCCTGAGTTACAGTAACTTCCTGTTTTATTGCATTAATAGCATGCTTTAACACTTAGCTAAGTGTCGCAAACATGTTTTAGCAGGTTTCTAGCATGTTTCTACCCTATTTAACACTTGTTGATACTTTTTAATATGTTGCTAGGCATCCATAACAGTATTAAATATGACACTTCCTGTTGTCAGCAGGTGGCGCTATGACTATAGCTGAATATTGGCATGGGCATGTGTTCAGACCAGGACTCTTATCAAACATGTTAAGTTTGGGGCAGATTGGACATTGCATGCCTGAGTAATTTTCAGTTTCATTGTATTATTAGCATGCTTTAGCAAATTAGCTAAGTGTTGCTAGCATGCTTTACTGTGTTTGTAGCATGTTGCATGTTAAGTTTGGGGCAGATTGGACATTGCATTCCTGAGTTACAGTAACTTCCTGTTTTTATTGCATTATTAGCATGCTTTAGCACTTAGCTAAGTGTTGCTAACATGTTTTAGCATGTTTCTAGCATGTTGTTAGCCTATTTAAAACTTGTAACACTTTTTGGTATGTTGCTAGGAGTCCGTAACAGTGTTAAACATGTCACTTCCTGTTGTCAGCAGAAATTTTATAGGTGGCGCTATTGAGCCATTTTGCCACACCCACTTCTGAAAACCATATCAGATGTAAATTTTCACATTCTGACACGTGTGCAAAGTTTCGTGAGTTTTCGAGCATATTTAGGCCCTCCAAAAGACTTTTCATTTTGGAGAAGAAGAAGAAGAAGAAGAAGAAGAAGAAACGGAGCAGTTCCAATAGGGTCCTCGCACTGCAGTGCTCGGGCCCTAATGAATACTTTTATTAAAAAAGGATGCTTTAAATTTATCAAAAGTGATGATTGTAAACAAAAGTGATGAAATAAACAGAGACATAGTCAAAAACGGGCAGGGTCAAACATTGGCAAACAGGTATAGAAGAGCAAGACACAAGAGTAAACCGCAAGGCAGGCGAGGGTATATCAGCAGCGAACGTAAGCGAAGAAAAGGCAAACAAGTAATCCAAATGTGCAGGCTAGAGTTTATTCAAGGAGCAAGCAGAGTCCGAAACGATAAGGCAAAGGGTTAAATCCACGACGGGTGAGAAGTCCAGGGCAGGCGGAAGGAGGACAAAACGATATAACCAGGCTAGAAAACAAGACAAGGAGAAACTAACTAGAAACACGATTGAACTGGCTAGCAATAAACAAGGTGGCTCTGTACAGTAGCTAACACACAGAGAGTGCTAAACACAGTCCAAAACTCAGTACTACAAAAGATTCCTATTTTAGATACATTTTGTTCTTCTGAACATCTGTTCATCAACAAACCCTGAAAAATTCTACTCCACAGTTTTCAACATAATAATATTAATAATTTTTTTTCTAAGCAGCAAATTAGAATATTAGAAATATGTCTGAAGGATCATTTGACTGGACTAATGATGCTAAAAAAAATCAGCTTTGATCACAGAAATAAATTTGATATATATATATATATATATATATATATAATGCATTCAGAAATGTTAAAAAAAAAAAAATTCTTAAATTGTACTACTATGTACAAATATCAAAAAGTAACTACTCTGATGTCACTTTATATTCTCTCCCATAAATTTGTTAATTTAAGGAACTGAAAAATAAAATATAACATTGATTTCTCGAGTTATTTTGTAAAATATATCTCGGTATAAATTTTTATTTTTTCTAAATTTTGCATTAGCATCCTTCTTTCAGTCTCATATTTTGTACAGTACATTATAACATGCGCCACGGTTTCTTCTTGCCCACAAAACTCACACCTTCCCGTATCATGTATATGTTTTATAAAGTGTACTATTTAATTAAAGTAAATTAATATTATATTATTGACGATTGGTCAGGACCCCTTGGAGTCCCTTTTGGACGCCCAGGGTACCCCTTCAGCGTCATTTTTCGACGCGTAGGGTCCTCCATTGATTTCAGTTGTTTGTCTTAATTTAATGGTTTGCAAGAATTTTTAAAAATAGAAATTATTCTATATAAATATATACGTACATTGGAGCACCTAACCCCACCCCTACCCTAAACCTACCCACTTCTGAACAATATGAAACACGCAACAGGCAAATATAAGTAAAGTCACAGGTATTTATTGCAAAACTGACCATAAACAAGCAGTATAAAAGCATTACAAACAAGTCCTGTTGCATTCCGAGTCTTCTGAAGCCTTACGATATCCTTATGCGAATAACAGAAGGTTTTAATCACTGAAAATGATCCCGCTCCGTTAACGCGCTTACATCTCATTCAAGAAGATACACCGAGCATTAGCATGAGGCAATGGGTCACGAGACACATATGAGCCAATGGCATTTCACAAAAGCATGACACAATCGGTCACGAGACACCCAAGAGCCAATAGCATTTCACAATCAAGGCTCGCTTCTTTTGGCGGCATTTTTTGAATTCGCGCACAGACTGAAGCAGCACAGAACAGGATCGCGTCTATTGTTCTCACAATTCAATCGTTTTGCTTTGGAACCCTTGGAATATTAATACTTTTTGAATAAATTATGAATATAGTTGTAATAGCCTGTTATATCTTGTGTTTTGTAGACAAATGGTTAGGTTTAGGGGCAGAGGTTGGGTTCAGTGTGTAAATAATGTAATATAAATTAAACTGTTTTGACAGTTCGCATTGAAAAAAAAAAAAACTACACCCCAACATATATGCAATAATAGTAATATTATTACCCAATATATAATTTAATAATGACGATAAAATTCCCGTGCCTTTTGCGTCAGCACATTGACGCCAAGGGTTTCTTATGTTAAGTACTGGAGGACCCTGCACGTACAAAAGTGACGCTAAAGGGGTACCCTGAGCGTCCAGAAGTGACGCCAATGGGGCCTTGCCCGATTATCAATATGTGACGACTTGGGAGTGAGAACGTGTTGGATCATTTGGCTTCAGCGCCTGATCTAACGTGTGCGGGCTCCCGCACGAACATGTAGCCTACTGAACAGCGTGGTCACAGTTTTCGCTAGGTCACCTATTTCGGCACAACACCCCCACTCTAACAAAGCTATTTTCTCTATATATTTTCAGCTAAAGCGGAGTTTAAGGAGTTATAGCTTAAACTTTAAAAAGACAAGCTGAAATAAGTCAGTTAGCTGATGCTGACTGGTTAAGTAGACAACTGGTGCAAAGCTGAGATAATTTTTAAATATGAATTCTATGCAACCACCAAGTTAGACGACATGGAAAACAAAGGATGTGCTTTTCAGAACATGGTATGCTAATGGTTTTGTTGGGGCGTTTTCCATATTATCAAGGCCTAGAACTGGACACTTAACTATTATGCCACATATGTATTATGTACAACACACAAAACAGCCTTATTCTCTGTATAATATTTTGATAAAAAGCTGTCACTTTAATATCTTTACAAAACAGCTGGAATAAGAAGATGATGCAAAAGAGAAATTAGTTCTGGATTTTACAAAGAGAAACCGAAAGTGTGTAAGAAACATAAACCTTACCTTCCATGAAGAAAAATAGCAAATAGAACACTAAAATGTTCTTCATATTGCCGTAGATTTCAGTAAAAATCCAAGTTTTCGGATATGATCAGTGGGTATTATTTGTAATAATCTGCTTATATGTATTTCTGGGTGCGTCGCAACGAACCAAACGAACGACCGCCAGTGAACTGAAAAACCGACTGAAGATCTATAAGAATTTATACTCTACACTGATGAATTTTGTGGATTATATCTGCTCCCTCTGCAAAGGAGAAGAAGGGTCTTTGTCGTCTATTATTATGAAAATAAAACGCGCAGGCACCATTTGAAACTCTCTTCCGCGTGACGTTCAGTATAGACACGCAACGCCACCTAGCAACACACAACCAACAGGCTTTTGAGTCAAATGTGTCCCAGTGTGACAGTTAAATGAATGTTTGACAAATCAAATCAGTATCTTCAAATGTTACTATTCAATATGCAGCGCTTGAAACCATTTGAAACCATTTGAAACAGCAAAATGTAAGCATGTGTTCCCACAAGATGCATATTACATATATAAGACTTTAGACATTGTTACAAAAAAATAGGCTAATTAAATTAAATTCAATCCAAATATGTATGTCTTATATGTATGTATGTCTAAAATACAAAGCACTAATATTAACAGCACTCACTTTCACATCACAGTTGTGAAACAGACACACACACACACACACACATGCACACACACACACACACATCAAGGTCATATCTCACAGACTAGAGCTGTTTTTATCTTAGGTTGAAGAAAGATCTCAGATCGTCTATGCAAACGTCTTCAGTTAAATGATTTCTGACTCCTGAACTGCTACTGAAAATGTTTGGCTCATTTGTTTTTTGCTGTTTGTGCTTGTGTTGTCTGATCGGTAAGTTAAAAACAAGTTTTTTATTATTTCAGATATGAAGCAAGAATATTACGGTGAAATCTAGTCTAGACTCTTATTAGTGTTCTACAGTAGTGTTGTAGAATCAGTTTCTGATCTGATGATACAATGTTCTTCATTCTCAGTGCTCATTGATGCTGTTATTTGTGTAAAGATTTACTTAGTCTGCCCTAAATAAAGTTAATGTCCAATCAGAATTTCAGACTGTAAAGGGCATGGATCTTACTTAAACATGTAAACAAACTTTACTTTTCTATGTACTGTAAGCTGAACATATGCAAATGCAGCATAACCTTGCTTTATAGATTTATATCAGTTTTGTCTGATAATATGCGTATTTGTAATAAGACTGTAGTATCTTTCATTTAGAAGCTATATAAGGACAAAACAAGTAAAAACGTGTCTTACTTTGAAATCACTGACTGTTGTAACCAGTGGTAAAAATGGGCAAGTTTGTGACATATATTGTAGAAAATCCCATTATTTTATGTATGAAATGTGCACACCCTAAACACCCACCCACATTTGTGCATAGCTGAAAGCACACAGCAGCTCTGAATGAAGTACTAGTTTGTTATTAGTTTGAAGTTGGAAAAGTTAACACCTAAGTTCAAATGATTAAGGTTTTGTGAAATTTAAAAATCACTCTGCATTTTACATGAGTTCATTGATTTTTGGGGATCAGTGACATGTTTGGACTTTTATCTTGAAGTTCTACTCTGTTTTATGTTTCCTGGCCTAGTTTTACAGTCCTTTTGTGGTTCCTTTTGTTGATTGGTTTTCTCCCTTGTACTTTGTTATTTGTTACATGATATCACTGGTTGTTTTGTTATAAAAAAAAAAAAAAAGCCTGCACTTAGGCCCTTGTGCAGGGCCGTCCCGTGGCATAGGCAGGGGCGGATCTACCACTGCTGTCACGCCAGCTGCGTCTTGAAAATACATGGTCACGCCAGCCGCACTCTTTTTTTCAATTGCGCATCTAATCGTGTACTTACGGTATGGGTGCTGGAAGCGGTCAAAATGGATGTAAAGACGCTGTCAGACCGGCGTTTTCTTATGGTTTAGCTGATATTTTCAGTAGATTGCTGTTCACGAATATTACTGCATAAAATCTAATTTAACCCTTAAAAGACCATAAAGCAACACCAGAATAGTTACTTTTTGCTATTTTCCTTCAGAATGTAAAAAATAGTAGTACATACAATTTTTTTTTTTAACATTGCTTTGAATGAATCTGGATACATTACATACTATATATATATATATATATATATATATATATATATCAGTGGCGATTTCTTTAAGACTGCAAGGGAAGCTCAGCTTCCCCTATAATGTCACAAAATTAATGGTCAAATTATGTACTATTGTATTAACATTTTAT
>JAHKKF010510988.1:0-10790 GCA_019740295.1 Labeo calbasu
AATGAATAAAATCAATTTATGTTATGTAAGGCAAAAGGCACCGCGTTTCCATCATGTGACGATCACATCTCGTCCTTGTATGTTGCGTTGCGTAAAATAATATAATTTACAGCACAGTAAAGACTTTATAAATGAAATAAAAGGTATACAAACCTTTATTTTGCACCAAATCGGTAGGCAGCACTGAGGGCTGCTGTAACTCAGCAGCTGGGTTGTTTCATCGGAGATACAAAAAAAAACAAAAAAAAAAACAATATTTAATAACCCATTAAAAATGAGCCAGCATATTAGTTACAGAAAAATATTAAAATAAGCCAATAAAATGACCCAACAAGCTGAACCCAGCATTCAGGTTAAAAAAAAAAAAAATCACCCTGTATTTTTTTTAGAGTGCAGGAAAAACTACCCAGCACCTGGGTAAAACAAATATTTTAAAAACAACCCAATAAAATGACACAACAGGCAAAACCAAGCATTTGGGTTAAAAAAAATAACCCAGGATTTTTTAGAGTGTAGATAGACAGACAGACTTCATTCACAGAGCACCCATTTGTTGTGTTTACAGTCTGGATCATTTAAAGACAATGCCGCGTCAAAGCCTAGCTTTGATCCCTGCGCCAACTCTTCTTTTCCCAGCGGTATTCACCCCAGCCCTTCCTGCTGTATTGTTCAGGTGTACCTCCAAAGATATTTTTTAACTTCATTGTTAAGAAATCGCCACTCAGTGGACATTTTTTCCCCCTTTCCACAATGGACAGTTTGCTTTGTCCTTTCACCCGGAAATGTTGGAGTTGTTATTTTAAACCTGGAAGTCTTGCTTTATAGTGAGACATGACTTGCAAAGACACAACATCCTCTTCCTTAGGAGAAAAAGGTGGTGACGGCGATGTCTGGTAGTAGATCCTTAAACAGCTGGGTTTGTGTCGGATGTGTGTGTGCTCACCAGTCTGGATTCCAGGCTTGACAGTAGCGTTGACCAGGAGGAGGAGAAGGACCAAACACAGAACGATTTAAGGGAGGGAAGAAGATGAGAAGGGGAAGGTGTAAAGCAGCTGTGCTGGGGCCATATGCCAGCCCCTCAGAAGAAGGTAAGGTCTGTCCCTTCACATATCCCTGGCTGAACATCAGAAGGTGGTCACTGGCCACGCCACACACCCGACCAGTCAGTTTGATTTAATGAGAGGAGCTTTGGATGCCACCGTCTGGCCAGAGAAGAAAAAAAGGAAGAAAGAACAAGAAAAAAATATGGGGGAAGAGTCACATGCCCAAGCGATCCAGCTGCTCGGTTGACTGACAGATACATGCCGAAAGTCCCATGACCCCAGAAAAGGCCAGAGCAGCAAAAGAGGAATAGATTTCTCACCTCGTTGTAGAACGTATGTGAGATACGGAGGAGAGACGGAATAAAGAAGACTGCTAATGACTACGAGAGTGAGAATGGCTGTGGTGTCTGGCACAGGAAACTGCGCGTGTGGCAAGGTTTTAATGATGCATCTGCTCATGTCAAATGATTCTGGACACATGGCAAACCCTTGACTGCTGGAAGCTTTGATGTCATCACACACACATATACACACATGCATGCTGGCACACTTTTTTTTTTTTTTTTCCCCTCACATAGACACACACACACTCACTCACGCGTGCACACGCATGCTCAGCTATGTACCGGGCACTGGTTCACTTTGGCCCCCTCTGGTGCTGCGGTGGCTGATTTTAATGTCCCTGCCTAATGATCTGGCAGCCCTCGAAAGGTAAATGATAATTTGCCTTAAGTGGAGCCTTTAGGCGGAAAAGCCGTGTAATACTTTTTCATTTTTTGAGAAAAAAACTTGAAAATTTGGTCCTTTTCAGCATGGAGTTATCGATGTGCCATGCACAGATTTCATTTCGAATACTCATTATGTACAAGAAAGCATCCTACCCTGTTCGCTTTTATTTCTCGAGTCTTACCAGATGATCTATAATGAAAGGAGGCGGTGGTGACTGAAGAAGGTTCAGCCGAAGAAGGACTGAAGGAGTCCACAGTAGGAATGGAGGGACTAAACACTGATTTTAGATAAGTCGTCCCCTCTGAAGACTCGCTACGCTCTGGCTTTGTGAAGCACGGCTCATTGGAGGCTTTATACAGAATATCTGACAGGAATTAACTGGTGTTTCATCAGTCAAAAGAACTGTTGCTGCTGCTCTCTGTTCAGCTGTCCTTAGAAGTAGAAAGTAGTTTCCTATATGCCACGCCTGGCAATTTTTCAGTTTGAGACATCAGATGGTCACTGGGTAGCACTTTTATTAATGATGTCAGTGGATACAGCAGTTTCTTTAGGAATGCTAGCCTCAAACTGACACGCTACGTTACAGTTTCCCCAGCAGGTGCAATAGTTGCAGCAGCAGCAAGCTCTGATCCACTGCAATAGTGCA
The DNA here is from genome assembly GCA_019740295.1 of Labeo calbasu. NCBI lineage: Eukaryota > Metazoa > Chordata > Actinopteri > Cypriniformes > Cyprinidae > Labeo > Labeo calbasu. The sequence goes on from JAHKKF010510988.1 coordinate 2,419, forward strand.
GGACAGAGATGAAAAGAGTCGGGTTGGCTCGGAGCGGTCGGGGCTTGTCCCTGGGGGCTGGTAATTGGTTAGGGTGAAGGGGAGTTCAGGGCCTGCTTTTGTCTCCCCAGTAATGGGAGATGAGAGCTAAGGAGCCGGGCCTTTGGCGGTGGCCTATTGCCACCGATCAGTCGGGAGGTTGTAGGCACGTGGGCGCCCTCTTGCTTTTACAGGATCTTCCTCGCTTTCTCGCTCTCTGAGGGTATTAGAAGCAGCCAGATGCTCCGGTATCTGTCCTGAGGGGATGGAGGTTAACCGCTGGCTCAAGTGTTTTTCACCAAAGGCGCGAGAACGGGAGGTATCCTTTCTCCCAGCTCTTCCCGGCGTCTCTCGTGCCTTTCTATCACTTTCCTCATCTTTCCATGGGCAAACAGCGTGCCGTTAAATATCTCTTACTCTTTCCCTGGGTAATGACCAAATTTGCCACTTAAAAGATGATGTTTCTCCCTTCTTTTCCCACCTTTTTATTTCTCTTAAGGTTGGAGCTTTAAAGATAATGCAGCTTTTTAGTGATGATGGCGTAAAGTGAGAGCGGAAATGTGATTCTGAGACATTAGGTGGTAATGCAGTGGTTTCGCTACAGCAAAGAATATTAGCCGTTTGATCTTTGAGTGATTCTTCGATAGGGGAGCCCCAGGTGCTATGCCTTAGGAAACATCTGAAATGGTTAAGAGCACTTTCTCTTTGCTGTAATGGAGTGAAAAGACTGGATATCGTATGTGCATCTGGAATCTAAAATTCCTCCAGGAGTATAGACTAACTGGAATGTAACATTAACTCGTAGCTTGCACTCAAGAAGGCTTGACTGCTAAAGACATTTTCAGTTGGGAAAACAGAAGTCTTGCAGCCAAGGCGCCATGGTGTTTGTCTGGACCCAGAGTGGACTGTGCCTGTATTGTCTCTTTTACTTCTTTAGCTCTTGCTGCACTATTTCTTTCAGATCTCAGTGGGCTTGCGCCCATCTGCTAGCCTGCTAACTCATCCTATCTTTCATCTGCATGTCCTGATCAAAGCTCATTAACACTTCTGAATGAGGGGGAGTTGTCCTGCTAAAGCTAACCCTGAGCGGTCTCTCAAGATGATGTGGACACTGGGTTCTCTCATGGCCTGCGATTCTGCCTCTTTGTTTCCAGACTTTGACTAACGGCAATAAAGAGGGCCACTTCTTTGAAATGTTGTTTTTCTTTCTTCGGCGGCAATCTTTGATTCCTCGGGCAAGCCATCCCACTAGTGCACAGCTGCTTGCTTGGCTTGTTGTTCTTGGCACAGCTCTGGCGCTAGCACGCCCGCTACCGGCTTTGTGTAGCACACTCTGAGGCCCTGGCACTTCAAAAAAAAACTCATCGAGCAACGCCGCCGAACCACCATTTTAAAACCAGGACACTTGACGGGAGGGATAAATGTATGTGGGTGTTGTGTAGAACTGGGTGTCCTCTTTCTAAGAGCACAAAGACCCCAAGGTTACCTGGAGGAGCCACTGATCCCGTTCCAGGATCTGAATTCCTCTTTCATGCCATTCCATTCCTCAACACTTCATGTCTGCCAGGTGCAGTTTGCCTGACCTTGGCAGTTTATTGAGATTATATGTTTACCAGCTCCTCTTGATAAATGCTGTCTTGTCTCCTCTTCCCTATCTTCCACATTCCCACAACAATGCTGCATTATTCCCCAGCCGTGCGTCTCTCCTTCACTGGATTACCCTGAGGATGGATACGCCAGAAGTGGAGTAAGCTAATAGCTTTGAGTAACACACAGCCAGTGGATGTGTGTGTGTTTGTGTAGTGCATGAGGGAGTGAGAGAACATGTTTGTGCTCAGCCCATGGCTGGTCCAACAGATGTCAGTCATGTGTTTTTGATGGGATCTCAGTGAGAGTTCACACAATATGGCAAGATTGTTGATTAATTTGCTGCCACACAAGTTTGGAGCTTGGAAAAGGTTTTGGCAGAGGCTAGTCATAGTCAAGGTGCTACTGAATGGCATTTTTATTGATTAGGAGTGAGTTGTGTGGTAGGGGTGGGTGGTATGACCAAAATCTTATATAACGAAATAGAGATGTTTGCTTTAAAGGGGTCATCGGATGCAAAGTTCACTTTTACATGTTGTTTGAATGTAGTGTTGGCAGTGTATGTACAAATCTACCCTATAATGATAAAAATCCATGCAGTGGTTTTTAATTAATCTGTAAAAATAATATCCCCTTTTTCAAATCGAGCCATTATCAGATGCCTGTCGATGTGGCGTCACACTGACAGAGGCCGCTCCCACGATAGTTGATTGACATGAGCGCCTTACCTCACACTCGCCTTAAATCAGCTGTAACAGTCCTCTATTGTTTTGATGCCGGAGCAGGGATGTAAGTTAGACAAGAATATCTCCGATTGAGCGATTGAGGTGTTGTGTTGCTGGATGTAATAATGAACATAGTGGTCGTCATTTACTCCCGACATCTGAGCCGCTAAAGATGCAGTTGTTTTCTTTTGTTTGTGAAGGGAATGCGCCTCCCGATCTACATATATCCGTCTATGTTTGCGCAAATCATTCGTGGTCCAGCTTCACTTACAGCAGAAGTGAGTATAAGGGTTTTTTTATGAATCTTTGCGATTGCTTTTCCTAATAACGTGCTAGTTTAGTGGCTAAACGCGGCTAAAGTAAACAGGCTCGTCACTCCACACAGAGAAGAGAGGGGCGGGGCGAGCAGAGCTCATTAACATTTAAAGCAACCTCGACCAGAACAGGATGATTTTTGCAGAGCTCATTTTGACAAGGTAAAAGTGGTGTTGTTTTACACAACCATTGAGAATTTTTAACCAAAGTATATTATAGACTTTTTATTAAGTTTTTATTAAGTTAACTCGTGGAAAATGGGCATCCGATGACCCCTTTAAATAAGTTTTTTTTTAATATCCAAATTTCATAGTTCTTGTCAGCAGTGTCAATATCACAAAAACAACTAGGCTAATACTATCCAAAAAAAAAAAACACAAGTTCATGCAAAAACTTAAGACTACTTAACAGTCAGTGATTAAATGTGACCCTGGACCACAAAAACGGTCATAAGGGTAATTTATTTTAAAATCAAGGTTTATACATCATTCTGAAAGCTGAATAAATAAGCTTTCCATTGATGTATGGTTTGTTAGGACAACATTTGGCTGAGATACAACTATTTGAAAATCTGGAATCTGAGTGTACAAAAAAATCTAAATACTAAGAAAATCCCCTTTGAAGTTGTCCAAATGAAGTTCTTAGCAATGCATATTACTAATCAGAAATGAAGTTTTGATATGTTTACAGTAGGAAATTTACAAAATATCTTCATGGAACATGATCTTTACACAATATCCTAATGATTTTTGGCATAAAAGAAAAATCGATCATTTTGACCCATACAATGTATTTTTGGCTATTGCTACAAATATACCTGTGCTACTTAATACTGTTTTTGTGGTCCAGGGTCACATATAAAAATAAGAAATTAATTTTAAGCAATGGGACAAAAATACAGTAGAACAAATAAACAAGAAAGCTACATACACTGTATAAAGTAAGCAAATGTATAAAAACACTGCATATTCTTCACTGTGCAAATTAAATATATATTTCTTTTTATTAAAGTTACAAAACTGTGCAGTGAGAGATTTTCTGACTTTTGTTGTATGGTTAACATGAGTGACAGACAGCAGGTATAACAGAATCAGAATTAGCTTTATTAGCTGTATATAGACAAGATGGCACCGCACATGGTCGCCTCGGTTTGTCGCTCCATGATACTTTTACTATTTTTGTTTGTTTGTCCTGTCTTAAAGGAGTAGTTCACTTCCAGAACAAATATTTACAGATAATTTACTCACTCCCTTGTCATCTAAGATGTTCATGTCTTTCTTTCTTTTCTTTCTTTTCTCTTTGAGGAAAAAATTTCAGGATTTCTCTCCATATAGTATTATAATCATTATTTCTGTGTTACAGACATTTAAATAATAGAAGTACTGGGAAGTGTATAAAAGTTTATAGTTTGGGTATAACACTTATTGTCTACAGTAGCGATCAAAACGAAAGTACACTTGCGTGTATTGTAACGCTTATCCTCTTCCGCCAGTTTTATACAACTGGCCGTATAAAAAAGGTATGTCATTGAATCATTCGTTCAGGAGATTTCAGTAGTCAAACAAGTCTTAATGAAGTGAGACACTGACACCTTCATTGAATGTTTTTTTTTGTTTGTTTGTTTAAATGAATATATGTTTTTAAAAACTTAAGCAATGAACAGTTTGTCAGAACCACTAGTATATTACGTTATTTTATTTAGTTTACTAAACTTTTTTTCCCCAGAATCGTGAGAGAATCGTGGTCTCCAGTTTATTAAAAACAACTGGGATTTTTCAATATATCCAGAATGATGAAGGTCTTGTTTAAATGTTGTTTATTACTGCATATAATTCATTAAAATGGAAGTTTAATTTCATAAAGTTCAAAATGCACCTACATTTTTTTGCATTTTGTCTTTTTCAGTTATAAAAGTTATTTGTCAGTTTTCAGAATAAAAGACTATTTTGCTTATATATTTCATCATTGAGGATTTCTTAAGAAAAGTTTAAAAATCTCATCTCGTCTCGTTCTCGTGAACCCTGTCTCGTGTCTCGTCTCGTGAGTTAAGTGTCTCATCACACTCCTATCAAATGCTCATCTTGTCTAGCTCTGCGCGAAATCTGTGCATTCTGGTTCGTGACAGTTAGGGTATGTTGAAAAACTCCCATCTCATTTTCTCCTCCAACTTCAAAATTGTCCCAATCGCTGTTTTACCTTTGTTTGTAAAGAGTGTTTGACCCTCCTTGCACATTCACTTTGTAAACACTGGGTCGGTACTTCTACTATTTTGAAGTTGGAGGAGAAAATGAGACAGGAGTTTTTTGGCATGCCCTGACTGTATTGAACCGGAGTGCACGTTACGCATTCACATCGCTAAGGTAGACAAAACAAGCATTTCTTAAATAGTATATAAATTGTACTTTTTTTTTTTTTTTTTTTTAGAAAATAACTGATCATTTTACTAGATAAGACCCTTCATCCTCGGCTGGGATCGTTTAGAGCCCTTTGAAGCTGCATTTAAACTACATTTTGGAAGTTTAAACTCACAGGCACCATATCGGTCCATTACATGGAGAAAATTTCTGAAATTTTTTTCCTCAAAAAACATAATTTCTTTACGACTGAAGAAAGAAAGACAAGAACGTCTTGGATGACAAGGGGGTGAGTAAATTATCAGTAAATTTTTGTTCTGGAAGTGACCTAATCCTTTAAAAAAGTGTGAAAATGATAACATAACGTGAGCGTGGACAAATAGAGACGATAGTCGAAAATCTCTACTGGTTGACAAAGTTCTACCAGTTAATCATATCTACTGGTAAATCTGCCACTCCTATTGTGTGGGATGTTTTAGTTTCTAAATGGCAAAACAAAAAAAATGAACAGTTCCCGTAAACTGTCAGCTTTGTGTTAGACTGCGGTACTGTCTGTGTTTTGTGAGGTCCTGTCGGTTCTAACATTACATCATGTCTTTTCTTCCTGTTAAGTGTAGATCGGTCAATACGGTTAAAAAAGCTGAGCTAACACCTAAATGCTTTAGAATTGACATTTGGGTTTGGCTTCCTGTCTTAAGCTTTTCTGCTCTGAACCAAATTTGAGTTTAATGTTTTTGCCGTTTCCTTCCTGACACTCGAATCACTCAACCGGAGACAAACATGATGTTGTATTTTAACTTCATCATTGTGGTGGTTTGTTCTCATCACTGCATTAAAGTCACCTGTGTGTACCAGTGGCAGTATTTAGCTGCGTTCTGCCCCTGTGCCGTGATATTGTTGCTGGCAAATATGTGATGTGGGGGGTGGGAGTTAGATTTTGTGTGTGTTTGTATTTGCGTGTGTCTGTGTGTGTGTGTACGTTGGCGAGGACAGGGGGAGAGGGGCACGGTTACCACGGAAATGGATGTGTTGGCCTCATCAGAGGGCTCCCAGCTGGTGTGGGTTCGGAAGCTCGTCTTGGCAAGCGCACGGTCAGGGGGGAGTTTGCATCTGTGCAGCCTTGGCGCTCAGCTGGAGGGGGTTGGGGAGGTTTGGGGCTTCTTCCCCCCCACACGTCAGGTTTTAAAGGGGACCCACCCACTGCCACCACACAATCCCACTGGTCTTTACGCTGGGAGCAAAAATCCATAGAGCTGTCCACTGCTGTTTCCTCTTAGCAGTGTTATTGTGTCTCTTTTGTCTTTCTTTGCCTTCTTAGGGACTCTTTTATTTCCTTCTTCCCGTGTCCTCAATTCTTGCACCTTTTTGTTTTCATCTGCATCTGGAGTTTGTGTCCCATAAATTCTTTCTCTGAACTGGCTTCATTTAATTTGTCCTTAATATACTGTAATGCCTAGGTGCATATGGTTCCTATTTAGAAGTGTTTAAGCACTTCCTCTCTTTCGCCTTCTCGTATGACTTGCAGACTCTGGCGTGTATACAGTTTTAAAGTTTCTGTTTTGTACTGTGCAGTATTTTCAGAAACAGCAGTCACTCTACAGGTGTTTAGGGACTTGACCTGTTGACCTGTGCCCTGTTTAAGTGTGCTGTGCATTTGTGTAAGGCTTGTGTAAACATGCTCAGAGTTGTTGAGACATGTGACCTCTGACCTGTCAATGGGGAGGAGCGTGTGAGCTGGTGCAGAGGTCACTGATCTAATTATCATGTATTGTACCTTATTCTTCCATGTACATTTAATTTGGTATGTGGTGTTGACGATGAAAAATATACTTTTTAAACTTTAATGCAGTTAGCTGACATTGATCAGTATCATGTCAGTTGGTGTTATTGTAGTTTGCATTTATTTATTTATAGGCATAATTATTAGTAGTATACCAAGTATACATTATTATTATAATTACAAATAATAATAATAATAATAGTAATAATAATCGGCTGTCAATCATTTAAAAATTCATTAATTTAAAATGTATTTTAATTGGCTATATAAAATACCGATATATCTGAGGTCCATGCTTAAAATAAAATAAATACAAGATCTCTAGAGAAACATGAAGGTGAAATTCCTTAAGCAATTTACTTATGGGTCAGAGTGCATGATTAATTGTGTTCATTTTTAGGTTATTTTCTTTATAATTAATCACACTAAATTAACGTGAATTTGACAGCTCTAATTATTACACATTTTTACACTAATTTTTCTTGCACAGCTGCGTCTTGTGGTGTCTACTTTCTCCCTTTCACATCTCTTTGTCCATCCATTGTTTTTGTGTGCTCAAAAAAAAAACCCCAAAACAGTCTCATACCTGATGAGGGGTCAGAATAGCTGGACTTTGCGAACATGAACAGGTATGGATGGCTTGGAGAACCTGTCTGTCTTTCCTGTCCACAGTCATGTGGCGCTGGTTCCAGCGGTGCTGCCTGACTGCCAGTCTGACATGCTTTGAATCTTTCTCACACAGTGACACTGGAGGGGACAAGGGCAGCTTTTGTTCATTTTCTGCTTGCCCGCATCTGCCTGCAATAGACAAGACCACTTCTGTGTCCCGGCATCTGCTGGCTTTGATATGGCGTTCAGATTCAGTTAAGTCCAGAACAAAATGAGATGGGCAAGGGTCACACAGGCCACATCTCTCTTAATGGGATGCTTTAAATGAGCATTTCCTCACTTGATGTTACTACATGTGTTGTGCTTAAGTTTTGTGTTGCACAACCATATATTTTTTAATATGTGAATTTCAAGTTCAAATTATGTCATTTCCAGATCTTTACAATCTTTTCTCCATGTCATTTCCTTTTTCTATAAAATGGCAAGGTCTCTTTCTATTAAATGGCAAAGAGGCAAAGCGGTTGTATGTACACACATGTGTAATAATGGTTCTTTAGTGATGTAAGTATCTAGATATGTGCTGTTTTGATCTTGTCTCCCGCAGAGAGCAGTGTCTCGCACATGTTGACCTTTGACACGTCTTCTTTGCTCACAGTGCAGTCAGTGGCTTGCAGCAGCCCGCCGCAGCGCTACATTAAAGACCGATGCTGCCTCAGAAACACTCTGTGATAGTGTGTAATAGTTCAGTGAAGAGCAGGAAAAGGCAACAGCATTTATCATTTACCACACTGTCTCAAACGTCTTATCATTTACTTCCTGTTTCCTACTTTGGTTTCCACTTTCTTTCTTTCTTTCTTTCTTTCTTTCTTTCTTTCTTTCTTTCTTTCTTTCTTTCTTTCCTTCTTTCTTTCTTTTTCTTTCTTTCTTTCTTTCTTTCTCACTATTTAGCTCTTTCTTTTGCCATTATCTTTTCTTTTTCACTCT
>JAHKKF010510990.1:0-23114 GCA_019740295.1 Labeo calbasu
TTGTAAAAATGTCAATTTGGTGTAAAGCTGCTTTGCAACGATATGTATCGTGAAAAGCGCTATACAAATAAATTTGAATTGAATTGAATTGAATTCACGGAGTATTGTGGTTATTTCTGTGGTGTTTACATTGTTGTTTCGCGTTCCCTAGTTCCCTAGTTCCCTGTGTTTAGCTTTCTCGCCTGGTCATCTCGTCTCGTCTGTCTCGCCGCCTGCCTTCTGGACTCTCGCTTGTTTCACGGATTATTCCCTCTCCTTGCCCCCCACGGATTGCGTTCGCCCCGGATCGACCCACGCCTGCCTCTCGGACTATTCTTGTGTCTCGCTCCATATATGCCTGTTTGCTGTTGTTCTGACCCTGCCTGTTCGACCATGTCTTTGTCTCGTCCTGTTAATAAAAGCTTGCATTTGGATCCGCTCGCCTCTCGTCTCACTCCCCACGTTACAGTGATTGAGGTGTTGTGTTGCTGGATGTAATAATGAACATAGTGGTCGTCATTTACTCCTGACATCTGAGCCGCTGAAGATGCAGTGGATTACGTTTGTTTGTGAAGGGAATGCACCTCCCGATCTACATGTATCCGTCTATGTTCACGCAAATCATTCGTGATCCAGCTTCACTTACAGCAGAAGTGAGTATAAGTTTTTTTTATGTCTTTGCGATCGTCTTTCCTTATCCGATAACCCCTTTAATTTCTTTCTTTTATGTCCAAAATTCACAATTCAGAAGTGCCTTAAATCTCCTTTGAGTAACTCTAAACTTAAACTCTAATTCATTCCTCAGGCTTATAAATAACAACAACAAAAAAAGTGCATTATGATGAATTATTCAAAGATGTTCAACCTTGTCATTGTGCTTTTTTCTGTGTATATAATCTCATGCTATGATGTACGCAAACCCATTATAATTATGTCATGATGATTGTGTATTGCTAAAGACACAATCATGGAATCTTTCCCTGATCTTGTATATAACTGTCCCTTCACAGGGAGTTTGATTGACAGGCAATTTGACCAATCATAACGTCGAATCTGTCATTTTTGTTCAGTAAACAAACCAAACAGGAGAGCAGAATAACGTTGGTGGGCTTGAACTTGAAAAGTTTTGAGTCTTTCCACGGTTGACACAAGATACCTTTTGATGTTTATTCATGTTTATTTCAAGCTATAACTACTAAAGAGTACGAGATGATCGGTTTGCATGCTGCTTGAACTGAGGCTCTACAGCAATCTGTCACCACACATTAAACAGCCACAAAACAATATTTGTTGTTTGAATCTCCTAAAAAATAACACAGTGTGTTGTCAGTTTTCTATTTGCTCCACAATGTTTTTGTGTGTTTGTTTGTTTTTTTACTGCATGAGAAGCTGATGTGTGGAGGCTTTCACCTGATATAAGAGGTCCATATGTACCTAGGTCCCTCCCCTTTAGCCTATGTGATTTGTGCATAAGCAAAGTTGTTAGATGCAATAGTCCAAAGGTTTACAAAATATTACTTTATCAGTAATACAATAACATTTTCAGCATTTAATGAGATATGTATTATATATCCACTTAAATGCCAGCCTACTGTGAAAATGACTTTTGCTGATCAATCGAACACGGTGTGCGCTGGAATCTGTGTTGAGGGTTTGTCGTGTTAAAGACTACAGAGAACAGTCACTGGTTCACAAAATGCGCTTTCAAACTCAAAAAAGTGGTGTGGTTTAGTCTTATGAATTGTTGGTTTAAAATCATTTGTCAATATTTGCAATCTATGTGTAAGTCATGCAGGATTTACAATATACTTTATATTCTGGATGTCACAGCCAGTTATTGGATTGCCCATGTTAGCCATCAGAGGGCACTCTCTTTGTGTTACTGTTTGTGTGTTCTGGACTGCATTTCCCATAACCCTTTGCACTAATTATTGGTTCATTACTGCCAGCTGTTTATCACTGACTCATTGGCCTCACCCTGTATATACCTTGTTCATTTAGTCTTTAGTTGCTCATTATTGCATTCTGTTCCTGTGTTGCTATCTTTGTTTTCTGTTTTGCTCACGTGGATTATGTTGTTTTGGACTCTGAGAATAAAACTGCAAATAGATCTTTTGTGTGAGCATTCCATGACACTGGAATTGCAATAGTTAAGAGTCTTGCTTTGGTTACAGTAAATACTTAAGTTTTATTGTAAGTAATAATAGCTATTGTTTTGACTATTTATTGCATAAGTCACTATTAGACTCGGATCATCTTTAGGTCATTCAAAGTTCTTTTTTTTTCATAAACCCTCAAATCTAATAAATCTAATGGGAGTTACTTTATTATTATTTTTTTAAATGATTTATAATTAGGGCCCAAGCACAGATGGTGCGAGGACCCTATTAAAATTGCTCCGTTTCTTCTTCTCCAAAATGAATTGCATTTTTGAGGGCCTAAAAATGCTTGAAAACTCATAAAACACATGCCAGAAGTGGTAAAAAAAATATCCATCTGATATAGCTTTCAGAAGTGGGTGTGGCAAAATGACTCGATAGCGCCACCTAGTCACGTTCAACAAAGGGCCTCTCAAGCACAAAAATCGGCACACACATGTAACACACCAATACCTACAAAAAAGTGTTGGTATTGCAACAACATGTATCTTGTATATGTATTTAACGTTGTCTGCTGCTCAATATACAGCACTGAATAAAGTTTACACCAGAAACACAAACTATCTATAATGCTTACAATGGTACATCTTAAAATATAAATAGAAGTACAATTAGCATTGAGCTATATTTGAAAATGTATGTGATTATTATTTATTATTTTTTTTTAGACCATCGTCAAGTTCTTGTACTAACTTCCGACTGAGATCTTTTTCCTGTAAAATGCACTCTTTAAATATATTTTTAAATATATACTTTATATACATACTTTATATACTTGGACTCATAACACTCCTGCACGTGGAAGAAAACGGACAGTGCTCTTCAGATCACATAATTCATTGAGAAATTAATAGAAATTATATTTTGTATAAAAAAATATGTGAGAATATATCTGCTCTCAGATACTAATGATTCTTTTTCTGTGTTTGTTTACACTGGTTTTTCAAAACAGTGCCAACGCTCTCGTCCTTTTGTGCAACAGCAGATGCTCAGGGCTCATGACGTAATGCTCAAATCTTATTGGACGGCTCGTGTTTTCACTTTGCAAAACTGAAAAGATTCGTCGGACTGGTTCGAAAAAAAAAAAAAAAAAAAAAAATCCATTTTTTGAGTGTGAATTTTCGTGGTCTATGTGGAAGCATTGATAGAAATCTGTTTTTACCCCATATATGAATCAGCTGCAACAGGAGCAGATGTCTTCATATTGTCCTGATCCTCAGCTGTGTGGACAACATAAATCATACAAAAACATGAGCAGAATAAAGAGAAAACTTTATGTCAAACAATCACACTTTTAAAACATTACTTTGTTTGTATTTGTTTGCCAGGTCTTCAGCCAGATGTTTCTGCTGTATCTTCCTCAGGACGTCCACAGTGATCTTCACAGCTTTTTTTGGACCAAAACAGCCCACCATCATATCCACAGTTTTTAACCTATCTGCATTCTCTATTTCACTCTTTCGTATACCCTCATTATCTCTTTAATTGCCACTGAAACTTCTTCAATTTAGCGTCTTCCAGGTCCTCCAGTGTGTTCACAAGAAGCTCTTGTAAAGATTCCATCGTCCTTCACCGATTCACAGCTGCAGGTCAAGAAGAAATAGATTTGCTCCCTACAACGTACGCCGTGACAATATTGCAACACGTTAGATTTGTATCCGTTCGGGTATCTTTTTTCCTACCTAAAATCAAGCAAAAAGGCCAATAACTGTACCCGCAAAGCTGTTCTGACTGTTCAGTGTTCCATAATGATCAATAAAATAAAGTAGAAAAAAAGGAACTCATGTTATGTTGTTACATATATTACATTATATGTTTGATTTGAAAGAGTAAAAATACAAGAGATGTATTTGCCTCAATTTTATAACACCTAGACAGCATATCTGCATATTCCATATTCTTTTGCATCAAATAAATCATACGCAACACAAACTTTCAAAGATTCTTACAAAGAACTTAAAATCAATTGCAAACAAAAAAGAAACATTGTCCTTTTTGTCCATGATTTTTAGATTTGCTTTTCTATGACGTTGTTTTAGTGCCACAATCTAAGATTACGAGAGTCAAGTCAAAATATTTAGCGAACAAAGTCGAAATTATGAGAATAAAGTTGAAATATTTCTAGAAAAAAGTCTAAATATTTCGACAATAAAGTCAAAATTACGAGAATTCATCTATAACAATTACGAGAATAAAGTTCAGATATTTTGAGAGCGTATCAGGCCTACTGCACATGCAAATGGCCCAGATTGGGAGCACCGGGAGACAATCCAAAGTCTCAACTTTCGAAATCTGTCAGTTTTATAGCGAAATACAAAAAATGTGTCTATTACAATAATGTGTAATAATAATCTGATTACAACGAGACATTTGTTTTATCAAATTAGGCTACAAATAATGAATGGAAGATGTTAAACATTATTTCCAATCATTTACTCTATTATAGCATATATAAAAAAGCTTGTGTATAGTCACTAATGTACCTCAGAAAAGACGACAGTATAGCTTATGTTAACGAGTCCACTTCAACCTTTATAACGTTTTATTGTTTTAAAATTACATACATGTGAGGAATGAAAGATCGGATGCCACAGACATTTTTGCGGAGTAGGTGGTGGAATTTTCACAAAGAAAACAGTATAATTTAATGAAACTAATGATTGTAATTGAAAAGACGATTGATTCACACGAGTACTGCGTTCTGTCCCACCACATTAAAGAGTGTGAAAAACACTTTATTGCAAGTCACATTGTTTGTGTTTTGCTATAAAATGGACCAATTTTGAAAGCTGAAACTTTATTTTATATTACAAGTACCAAAAGCACAAAGCTTATTGCTATTATTGATTGGCTGGCGCATTACAAATAGGCCTAATGAATGGAATCAAAGACGTGAAATATTATTTCAAGCATGCTGTCTTTGCGAGTATAACACATGGTATGATTTTTACTAATAATCCCACATATATTTTTTCTGGCTCTCGGTGCTTCCATTTGCATGTGCAGGATATGCTCTCAAAATATTACAACTTTAATTACTACAACTTAATTCTTGTCATTTTAAACTTTATTCCCGAAACATCTTAACTTTGTTCTCAAAATATTATGACTTTAATCTTGTAATTTTAGTTTTAGTTTTTCTTTCTAACGTGGCATTAAAACGCTGCCGTACTTTTCATACAATGCAAACTCCTTTGTTAATTTTTTAAAAATTATTCTTTCTCATATAGATGCTTTAATACACTGTACAATTTGTCATGCCAAAATAAGCTCATCTGAACTGAACTGGAATTAAAAAGAGACACTTTGAAATAAAATAACAGAGACTCACTTGTTTGGCAGCACACCCGCACGACACATCCACTCAGAGACAGAGAGAAAACAAGACAGAGAGAGAGAGACGGTGTATAACTACTAACTACTGTCTGTCTGTCAGAAAGATGGTGATCGACTGACAGATAGAGGTGAACAGTTCAGACTGAACACACTGAAAACTGGCACTTTGTTTCAGAATGTATGATTGTGTTGGTCCCTAAACACAGTGGAAAAAAAAAATGTAGAATTTTTTTGAGGTATTAAGATCATCTTTAAATGTTTATCTAAACTCTCCTTAACTTGTGTTCTGCACACAGCATGCACTGAGAAGTGTTTGTGCTATTGTCTGAGCTACAGGAACACAAAATAACATTGGTAATACAGTGCAATATAACATTATTATTCCATGTTTACTCTTTCTCCTGCACTAAAATAGAAATTACCGTATCTTGATGTTGCAAATGTGGCTGTGGTCAAACATAATGTGTGAAAAGTGACGCATGTAGCAGTAACTGATAAGAGGAAGTGTGTTAAAGAACACATCATACACAGCAGAATTCCAAGTGTTAAATTAACATTCTCATAGAGTGAAAAAGATAATGACATAATGAAGTGCTCATTGAGCATTAGTGAGGAACACTGTTGTTAACAAGGGGCAATCGGGTCAGTTGCCCCTCATGAGGGTATCGCACAGCTGAAGCAGAGTTACAAATGGATTTTATGTTTTTAGCGTCTACACAAAAACAAAAATCAAACCATGGTGACACGGCGTGTGTGGACGGATATAGCAACACAGTTCTGGGTTTAGGGTGTTCCTCCAGAACCGAGTTTGGGCAAACCTGGTATAGCGTGACCACACAAATCATGAGCACTGGCTTTACATCGCATGCTTAAAGATCTTAAGGCTAGTTTTAGGCCCGATTTGTACCTCCTGATTAATGCACCAACACACAGCGCATGTGTGCTCGCGGTGACCCGAGTTCGATTCCCGTCTCGGGGTGCTTTACTGATCCCTCTCCCCTCTCTCTCTATGTCCAGTAATTCCATGTCACTTCTCTACTGTTCTATCCAATACAGCATAAAAGTCAATAAAGAAAAGGTTCTATATTTACGACTCTTGGTCTGGCGTGATCCCCGTGATCGAATGTCGATTGTCCCTCATGTGTTTTTCTTCTCTATTCACTTTTGATCTTGTGAGTCTCTGTGAAATTGCTCCTACAATCATGAAGTGTGTGGTTTCAAGGTCTGGTTGAATCATTTAGTGCAGGGATCTCCAAATTCGGTCCTGGTGGGCCGGAGCCCTGCAGAGTTTAGCTCCAACTTGCCTCAACACACCTGCCGGAACATTTCTACACCTGGATCAGGTGTGTCTAATTGGGGTTGAAGCTAAACGCTGCAAGGCACCGGCTCTCCAGGAACGAGTTTGGGCACCCCTGATCTAGTGTGTGCATTCAGAAGATTATAAAGCTAAAAATCGGTTGAAACTTTGGGCCATTCAACTGAATGGGTGCTATTTCTGTCCCCAGGACATAATATGTACAAATATGCATAAAAATTAACTATAAAATACATTTTATTATTGAGCAGAGTGCTCTGCACATCCATCTGACTGCAAATTTAAAACATTTAATTTACAAAATGATTAAAAACTACCTAAAACACTGAAAATATAACATTTATGCATGTCCCAAGTGTCTAACGCTACATTTTAACTTGAAATATAATCTTTAAAATCCTTCAGAAATCCTTTTTATTTTACATTTTTGTGTACCTCCATGTCCCATCTGTGTGTCAGGGTCGTGTGTTGGAACGAGACGTTTGACGACAAAATATAACAAAAGGGCTTTAATAAAATCCAACAAGGGTACATCCAGACAGGAACAGCAGGGAAACATACACTAACTTTAAGAACGGACGACAACCACAGAACTGAAACAGACTTATAAAGGGGTGTTAACGATACAAAGACAGGTGTGGGTAATTAACCAATAAAGACGTAACAAGAAACGGAACAGGAAAGACCATATAAGGGCACAGCTGAGACATAGGAGAAGGAGAGAGGATAGGGGCATCAAACCCCATGGGAAGGGCCAGGTCCATAATGTCCTCATTATATATGTGGCTTGCCACTTGAGAGGCCGGCGGCCTTGAGCACGGGGCGGTGACCGGCGGGCTTGAGCGGGCCGCGGCCGGCGGTTTCGGGCTGAGGAAGCAGATGGAGCCTTGGATGACGTGTGGTTGTTTGGGGCGGGGCAGGTGGTCTGAGCCGTTGGTGCGGTATGTGGGGGTTCCCGGTGAGGTGTGAGCCGACACGACGCGGCGTGCTCCAGAGAGGGGGCCGGACGCAAGACACATAATCCTCCCTTATTTCTTTAGCTTCGAATTTGGAAAACGTTTAAATAAAGGATGAGATTAATCAATTCGATTAGGGTATACTCACACGGGAAGATCGCAACAGATAGTCTTGTCGTCCAACCCCAGCTGAAAACACGCACCCAGAGCAGCATCGTGCCAGCTCAGCTGGTTAGCAAGCTTGAGGAATTCCTCCACATACCGCTCCAACTTCCGACCACCTTTCCGCAAAACTACAATGTGCTTCCTCAGCCGTCATATTTAAAGGGCCGTTCTTCTGTCAGGGTCGTGTGTTGGAACGAGACGTAGGACGACGAAATATAACAAAAGGGCTTTAATAAAATCCAACTAGGGTACATCCAGACAGAAACAGCAGGGAAACACTCACTAACATAACTTTAAGAACGGACAACAACCACGGAACTGAAACAGACTTATAAAGGGGTGCTAATGATACAAAGACAAGTGAGGGTAATTAACCAATAAAGACAAGAAACGGAAGAGGTAAGACCATATAAGGGCACAGAAGGGCGAAACCAACAAAACAGTCCAGAGGGGTGTGACACTGTGATTTTAAATGCATTTATTTTAAAATAAATTTACAATAATTTAGATAAATACACATTTTAGTCGTGTCCCAAGGTTTTCACTCAGTCCTGTTACTCACATACAGTGTTGGGGAGTAACTAGTTACATGTAACGGAATTACGTAATTTAATTACAAAATAAATGTAATTGTAATTATTTACAATTACTGAGAAAAAATGTATAATTAAATTACAATTACACTGACTAAATGATATTGTCTATCCCCTAACCCGACCCTAACCCTAAACCTACCCCTTACAGAAAACATGTTTGCATTGTTACATTTTCAGATAAACATCATTTACTATTTTTTTTACATTGTGGGGACCGCAGGCCAGTTTCAGGTTTTACTATCCATGTGGGGACATTTGGTACCCACAATGTAGCAGAAACAAGTACACACACACACACACACACACACACAAACAGATTTAATTGACTTCTTTCATAAATTGCATTCACTGCTCTAAAATGAGACACCAATGTTTGGGGACTTCAGGACACAGAATAGGGCACATGCTTATTAAATAACTGTTTTATTTCCTATTTGGGTTTATGCATATACTTTATTTTTTAATATTAATAGTGTTTTTTTTTTCAAGGCATTGTTAGATGCCAGTGTTTCCTGTCATAACTATGCAAACATTTTTTCAAAATTTTCAAAACCAGTATCATAGCTATTAAACTATTTCTTATGATTTCAAATCTGTATTTAACCCATTTTAACGATCTCAAAATATTAAGTCTGAATTTGTGTGTCTGTGCTTTAAATTAAATTATTACACAGTTCTGTGGAATGCTTGATTCTGATTGGTCAGTCATGACATTCTAAGGTGTGTTATTCCCCAATAACAACTGCTAAAAGCTAATAACTCAGACTCATCCTGGCAACTTAAGTCAGCACTATACGCTTAATAGTTTTTCTTTGCATTTGATTAGCTAATAAAATATTAAATCTCAATTCAATAATATGTGTACAGTTTCTTAATTCTGTCATCCTGGTATCGTGGACTCACTCTGTTTCATACAAACACAACTCCTGCCATTTTGTTCTGTACAATTTAATGGATTATAAGATAATTATCAAGCTAGTACTGTAAGTACTAGTACTTAATTATTTATGTGGTGATAATGTCAAGTGATAAAGACAGTAATCAGTGTTCAGTGCTACTGTAAGGTGAACTCTGCCTGGTTTCAATGTCTCAAAATGATTAACAGTTGAAAATATTAGAAATTTTTAAAAAGTAATCAAAAGTAATGTTACATTACTTTAATAAAACATCTAGTGTGTCTCAGGCCTTACTCGTACAGTGAGAGCTGGTATTTAACAAAAACAGTGCTGGCACTGCACAGTGTACGCCCGACTTTACATGAAATCAACTGCAAATACTAGAACACGTTAAATCTCTCAAGATCTCAGCAGAGGACGATTAAACAAGTCCAAACCCAGCATTACCATCTTCACACATTACAAAACCAGTTTGCCTTCATTTCTTTGAATACGTCTACAAAAATTCCTATCGAGGGTGAACAGAGGTTTAGCTTCTTTAAGTCCTGCTGCAGTCTCATCCCTCAGGTTCACATCTGAGTATATATTCAGTCAATTTTTTAATTAACTTGTTTATTCAATCGAAAAGAACAGGACATGTTTTAGTGATGACACAATTTAAGTGTTCTGTTTGTCTATCTTTATGTTGACAGTCACATAAACAGAATCTGCTGTCAAAGCAACACCAGGCGTTTTGGCCACTGCGTCTGCAGTTTCGTCCACTGAGAACAGGAAACACAGACCCAGTGGTTTCTCAGCTCACTCGCTTTAGTCACAGTCTGTCCTGAGAAAGAGTTCTCTTCAATAAAGTCTCATTTTCCAGTAAACAGTCTCCTTCTGTGTCTTACTTTACAATCATTCACTTGAATGATAACATTTGCACACATTTTCATTCAAATAATCTGTAGCCAATATATCACAATTATGTGATCATATAGTGATTTTTGTTAAAAGGGCTCTTATCATGCTTACAGGCATGAAATTTTGTATTTGAATTTTGAATTTCATAATATTCAGAAACTTGATGTGAAATAAGAAGCTTTCTGTGTTTGTTAAATGTAGATGCTAATTACAGATGTTTATTTATGTCAATGCTGCATGACCTTGATGTGTGTATTTAACATTCAAGCCAGTTCACACTGGCAACAGGCGTGTTCATTAGGTTTTGTTGGATCAGAGTCTGCATCCGAAATCACACACTTGCCTACTTTATAGTAGCTGAAATATTTACGTGACAAAAGACTTTTGAATTCACAGCACTCATGAAAAAGTAGGTAAATAGTACCCAGATGAGCTTCTGGTGTGATTCTTAAGTGTGTATACGATGGATGCTTTATATCCCATGAGGCCACGAGAGAGGATTTATGAATCACACTGACACTAAGTGCATGAAGATAAATAAAGATGGTGAACTATAAACAAACAGTGTGACAAATCTGCTTCAGGACCCAGGACAGCGGCCAAGAGAGAGAAGGCACCAATTGAACTGCAATCTAATTATTATCCAGAGAGGCTCGTGACAACATTTGTCGGATGTCAAGGGAATAGGCCTGCAAAAACAAAGAGCCACCTATAAGCCTTTGATTTGGGCAATGAAGGCAATTCAAAAGGGTCAACAGGTTATGGTCTGTATAAATAACAAGAGGTTGACTTGAACAAACATAGACGTCACAACACTGTAACATTTTCTGCTTTCTGCTCCTTTAATAAGTTAAAAAAAAAAAATGACGTAAAGTTTTATATACTGCTGAATAAACAGACATAGCTGGCAAGGAAAATGAATAAATCTGAAGTCGAGAGGGCATGCAGTAACACTTATCAAGGGTTTGGGCTCAGTTTTTTTAAATGTGTCTTTTTGGCCAGGTTATTTCTTTGTGCCCGTCGGAGTTCGATGAGTATGGTGTTGCACTATATAGCTCTGCTTGTACTGATGTTTATGTGGTCACTGCTGCCTGATTGAGAGGTAGTGATGGACATTTCAATTCTTTCAAGAGATTTGTTCATTTTCAGTTTGTTCAACAAAATGATTCGTTTAGATTCGTTTACTGATTCGTTCAGTGTCTATTTCGTCATATTACATAAATATGACAGCAGATGGTGAAAAAGGATGTCTTATGTGTTACGTCTTAAGTCAACGAACATGCTGTATTTACTAGTTATAAAAAAAACTAACTGGCTTTATTAAAATGTGTGCCTAATCTACTCAATAAATAAATAAGTGTAAATTAGTGGTTCAGATGACCAAAACACATTCATAAATCTAGGATTATGTTAAATAGACTGACTCAAATGACTGACCTACCCGACACGTTCCAGTTTGTTCAATTTGTTCACAAACGACATCTCTCTCTCGTTTAGACTCAAAACAGCGACTCGTTCAGTAACAACCGTTCCTGAATGAAAAGAACCAGTTGCTGAACGATAATGAAGATGAACAGGTAGAGCTCAGCTCATGTAGTTCAACATATTTACAGCAAATTCACACGTTACCATTGTAATGAAAACTGACCCACTAGGTGTTTTAGACTTGTTTAGACTGTTTTCCTCCATGCCATGCCCCCAGCTACGACCAGACGCCGACCAAGTCAATGTAATCCTCTACAGTTGTGGTCCTTTTAATATAATGTACTTCCTCAAAACAAAGTTTAAAATTGATTGATTTATTGCCCTTATTTTTTGTGGAGTTACTGAAATGGAATAAGATGGACACACACATCATGATAAGGATTCATTTTCAGTTCATAAATTAAATAGTAGCTTCATTTTAAACTACAAATTCATAATGAGTTTCAAAAATTCTACATATTTCCAATCCTCTTCAATATGAAGATCAAGACACTGGACTTTATCCTCGACTTGGAGTTTAACAAATGCTCAGTAATTGCAATCACTTCACACTTGCTTACATTTAGATATAAGCCAGAAGCTGTTGAAAAAATATCTGATATTAATAGCTTTGGGAATCTGTGATTGATCCTTTGAATCAATCATTTATCTTGTCACGTGAATATGTTTTCGGTGTGTAAACTCATTATTTTGAGCATCTGAACTGCGGCGCCGTGACGTCACATGTCTGCTCTGCATTCCTGCATGTGTGATTCGGCTGAAGAAAGGTTTGTTTTTAACCATTTAAAGCGTTTAAAGTAGTGCAGCCCATTTAGACAATTCTACAGTGATTTTTAAATGAATCAATTGTTTTCGAGTGAAACGCTGTGATGTACCTAACAACATTAACAAACAGTTTCTGTGAGTACAGCACATGCACACACGAGTTTCAGAGAAGCTGCGTCTCGTTTCGCTCTTTATTGAAGCAGTTCGTCATTAACACGCTGTTTGTTCACTGACAAGTAACGAAACTGATTCACTTCTCACGGTTCACTGGCAAAAATTCAAAGATTGAAAAATACAAAGAATTTATAGAATATATATTATAGAATATATAAAGAACATATGTTATATTAAGAACACATTTACAGAGAAAGATGAAAGAGCTGTCCATGAAAGTGAAGGTTGTGAAGTTCATTTATATGATTGATAAACTATATTTACAGAGACTCATATGTACTCATGTTTAATGGTTTAGCTATTGATTCTAAAGCTTTTATTTATATTTTTATATATATTTATATTCATTTGTTCAAAAAAAGTGTAATGATAATTATTAAACTAAAATGGCTTGTGTAATGCATTAAGGGTATAATAATTATATTACACACACACACAGTTAAAAAGTAACAGAATAACAGAATCAAATAAGATAATACAGGGCAAAGTGAAATTCCATTAAGAAATCACAAATTCCAATAAGATTCTATGAATCAATGAAAAGACAGGAGAGAATAAAATCCCATTAAAAAAATTCAATTAAAATAAAGCAGAATGTCTAATAAGATTTTAAAATCTTATAGGACAAAGTAAAATTCCAGTAAAATAAATCAGATTGTCCAATTGGATTTAAAAAATCCAGTAAGATCCTAAAGGATAAACTAAAATTCCAATAGGATTTTTTGACAAGGGTTAATCGTATAAAGTAATAAATAATCATCAAGTCCAGGGGCCTCATGTACAAAGACTTGCGTTGCATTCATAGTAAAACATAGCGTACGGATAAAGCTGTAATTCTGCGTATGCACAAAAAAAATCTGATGTGTGAAACTCTGCGTACGCAGGATCCCACGCAAATTGTCTTCGTACATCCCAATTAACATGAAACTGAGCGAACATGCACGAGCACAAAACCCTAACCGGTCTCTGTGACGTGGAGTGAAAGATGAGAGGCGAGCGGATCCATCTGCGAGCCTTTATTAAAGGGGCGAGACAAAAACATGGTCGTACAGGCAGGGTCAAACAGGAGCAAACGGGTATAACACAGGCAAGACAAAGAGAAGAATCCAATAAATGAGAAAGAGTCCAAAGGGCAGGCGGCGATCAGTAGAAAACGGGGAGCCAGGCGAGGGAATCAAAAACACAAGGAACTAGGAACTAGGAAACGCTAAACAAGGGAGAAACACTATTAACAATCTGTGACTTGCGAGGGGAAAGTCCGGGGTTTTTATAGTGAGCTTGATTGGCTACAGGAGGCAACGCAATGGGCGCGATGGGTGATGGGAGTAGTAGTCCGGGGTGCAAAGCAGCAGTCTGAATGTAATGATGGGGTGAGAGTGACATCAGGTGGTGAGCGGACAGCGGGACACCGACCAGATTCGTGACAGTCTCAAATCAATACATTTTAATATGGTAATGAGTCCACTTTGCCAAAAGCAAGCAGCAAGAAGCGAAACTTTACCGAAAGTGAATTGGAGGTGCTACTATCTGAGGTAGAAACTAGAAAGAATATTTTATTTGTAACTTTGTCCTCCGGAATTAATAACAAAAGAAAAAGAAATGGGTGGGAGAGTTTGGCGGACGCCATCAACATGGTGGGATCTGAAACTCGCACTGAAAATGAGCTTAAAAAATATAGATATAGATATATAGATATAAAGGTGGAAGTTAAGCGGAGAACTGCTGCGCACCGACAAAGTGTCACTCAGAGACGTAAGCCACTCATTAAAGGAATTGGTCAAAAAATGAACTTCGTCTCTGATTACCATTTATATTTTATTTATATTGCCGCAATTACACGTTGACGGGCCTGAATGGCTTGTTGGTTGGGCTGCACATAGACTGGGTCTATGGTGCGTACCCCATGCCAAAATCAAGCGTCGGACCGACCGATCGACTGACCTTTGAGCGTCTTACAGGACGGGTGACCCACGTGACGACCTGACGTGACGTCAACGTCATGAAATTACTTGGTTTTTAAAATGTAATGAGCTTAACTGCTCTTTAGAGACTACAAATGAACATTACAACAACTGGATGTACATATTTGATAACAATACCCAACCATTTTATTAGCTGATTTTAAACTGCTGTTTAAAGATAATAAATAGGCAGATTTTGTAAACCTAAAACAACACTTAAACAGTTTTCCTGAACCCCAGCTTATGCCTGTGTGTAGGTCTATGTGTATTTTACTTTCAAATAGTGTTTTACTGTACAGACATTATTCGTATGAACATTTGTATATAACACATTTTATAGTTATGTTAGTTTAGTTTAAATGATAAATAAATAATAAAAATGTATCAAGTGTATAATAATAATAATAAGCGTGTTTTTTGTTCAGATTTTGGAGTTATATTCGATGAAATAAAGAACATCACATTCGTTGGCATTCATGAGAGAGATATCTACTGATCAAAAACGGATTTTCCTTGTGAGACCCAGACAAATATCTAAGAACACATACACATGTGTTTCTATATTAATCAGACCATAAATGCCACACTTCCTTAGAGTATATTGTAAAATAAGATCACGTTATGCCACACTTTTATAATCACAAAATGTTTTAGGATTGGAACTATGCAATTTTCTATCATTGGCCTTTTTGAAATGTGTCTGACATAAAAGTTAAATTCGTTTTATCGAAATAACATTGGGTATAGGCTGTTAGCCTGTAATTTATTTGATTGTCATATTCAGGCTACATGCAGACTTGAAACTAAGTCAAAGCAGACTTGAAGATTTCACTGTCATTTTAAGTATGTTAAAAGCATATAGCCTATATGAATATTCTGAAATTAAATAGCCTGTCTGCTCCTTAAACTTACATTTTAATGGGGGAAATATAATTCTCTTAGATGGCCTACATCCCGACGTCCTCTCCAAAGAGCATAACCGTCTCACTCTCTGAACAATTAGACTATTAAAAAGAAATATTATTTAACGAAAATTTAAAATTAGCTTTCTTGTTTTTGTGAAGCCTGCCGTGAATTATGTAGGCTATTTGAAATATTTTAAAGGTTTCTGAAGAAATCATTGTGGAATAGCTTATGCTTTTAAAAAAAATTTGATGTCAAAAAGTGTCTGGTTTATTAGCCTATAATCAGCAGCATCCCCCCGGTCCTATCAAGGCAGCGCGACCGACATTTCAATTTGGCGATTGGGCAGCTGAGAATTGAGAATGGGCATCACTGTATCTGTGCTGTCGGTCAGTTTGTGGGTTGGTGAGGGGAGTTAACAGCCACGTCTTCAGTGCATAACCGCAATCTCCTGATGTGAAGTTCAATAATTACACGCACAAATAAATAAATAAATAAATAAATAAATAAATACAAATCTTTCAGATAGAACTTTAAATGTGTCACTCACCAAGAAGCCACCCATCGCGCACCCTGCCAACTTGGAGCCTCATCCCAACCATGCTGTTTGTAAGGATGTATGAATCATGTTTTTCAGCCAGGCCACCTTGCCACAATATTTGTTAGGTGCATTTGTGCATCACATATTATTTGCACATTTATTGAATGGAAATGTTTCCGATTCACATATGCATATTCTTCTTCAGATGGAGCCTTTATAGCGATGTGTTTGCAGTCAATCGCTCCGATTACATTAGGAAAACCGGCTATCGCTGCAAATTGCGCTTTAATGTTTGGCTGGTCAACTGTATCGTATCATCATCGTGGTCCAGAAAATCACTTTGGTCCCTAAAAACTCGTTCTCTTTGGATTCTGCCATTGGCGATGTCCTCTAATAAGGCCAACGCTGTCATTGCCATAGACGAAGGGTTGTATAAATTTGCACATCAGAATCAGAATCAGAATCAGAATTAGCTTTATTCGCCAAGTGTGCGCAAACACACGAGGAATTTGTTGTGGTTTTTTAAGGTGCTCCTGGTACATACATACATACATACAACATTTAAATAAAATAAAAAACTTAAAAAAATAAATAATAATGTATGAATCTGGAACAGATGTGTCACGGTTGTCGTCGTCGTCGTGTGCGGAAGGAGCAGGAGGAGAGCGGAGATCCAATAATTGCAAGTTTATTAAACAATACAAAAAGAACAAAACACGAAGACCAAAAGCAGGGAACAGCATCCACGACGAAAACACTGTGAAACAATACAATCACCGACAAGGGGAGTGAGGCACAAGGAACTATATATACATAGGAAACAGGGGAGTGGTACAAACGAGATAACGAGGGGAAGAACAAATATGGGCACGACTGAACCAAAACTAAACAAACCAAGGGGGGAGACATAGACTAAACCAAACACTAGAAACAGAAGGAAAAAACACAAGGAGAAACAAGACAAAACAGAACATAATCCTGACAAGATGATTTATGTACAGGTTGTGCATTATTTTCTCTTTATACAGCTATATAAATAAGAGATGTGCATGACTATTTACATAATAATACTATAGAATAAGACAATAATTAGAAATGGAGAAAGAAATGTTTAAATGAATTGTAGAACCCAGGTAATGTTCATGTTTATCTGTTTAAATTGGAGATGGCATTTGGGAAAAAGCTGTTTTTATGTCTAGATGTTTAAGTGTTCAGGGATCTGTAGCGTCTGCCTGAGGGGAGAAGTGCAAACAGGTTGTGTCCGGGGTGATGTACTGCTTTTATATGTTCTAACTTAATTGCATAATTGAGAACATTCCCATAAGGCTCGTGTGACAATAGTAAGTCAGTTAGCCTATTTTATCAATTACAAATTAATAGCAATGTTTCTCTCAGGTGGTGGTGCGATAGACTTGTATAATACTTTATAGTCTAATGTTTGCAGCTTCACTTCATTGCCTCTAAGAGTCGCCAACGGACAAAAAACATGAGAAATGTATTTTATCTTTAAAAGTGTTTTATTATGTAGTGCTTTAGTTTGGTGCAAGAGAAACTGGGCAGTGACTGTATTGTGTCAGAGATGTGTCACTTTGCTCAAAGCTGATTGGTCAAATTGTGGTTTTGCTTGAAGTTTATCAGAGCCTTAAGCGCTGGAATCACAGCAGACTGACGACACCTGCAGTACATCAGTGTAAACACAAGAACAACAACACAGACATCTGTAATGACAATTTACACTAATACACTTGCAGTGTAATCCATTAAATATAATCTGCAAATCAGTACATACCAAATGTAAATGTAAATGCAAAACTTCCCCAGCTCAAATTTTCGTTATTGCTAATATCTTTTCTGATGTATAGTGATGAAAGCCAAAATATTAAACATCATGGATTTGAATAATCCACTATTTTGTATGGAGGTCAAAAGTGCAATTTTCACCTTAGATTCAGAGTCAAGTTACAGGGGGATAAAATTGACTTCAGAAAGATGGCAGCATCATTATCTTATTTTTACACAGAGATTGGTAGCACTATTAGTAAAATCTGTTGACTTTATCAATCTTTGTTACATTATGTGCCAATGGTGACCATTCAAAAATGGGGAAACAGCACTTTTCAGGTTTTTCTCCAAAGTTCGCATGCCTGTAACACAAGAAGTATTAAAGTTATCCTAATGTCCTTTTAGATATTAGGATATCTTTAATAGTCTTAACAAATTATTAAAGATATCCTAACAAAGTCTTAACAAACTTTTCCAAAGATACTGGAATTTCAATATGGCTCCAAGAGTAATTCGTTAAAATGTAAACATTCAGTCAGTTTGCAAAAATATGAGACTTCTTTTCTTTTGAAGAGGAATGTCTGAAAAACAAATAATTTTGAAACTAGAGATGTGTCTCGTTTCTGTCAAGACAATTGCATTTAACACACCTGTTTAAGTGCCACAAATGTTATTTTTCCAAAGTTTGTGTGCCTGTAACTCAAGAAGTGTTAAATATATCGCAATAAGATTTTAGATTCTAGTTCTCCATAAACTTCTCTTTTAGAATTTTCAAGGCCCTACATCATTCAGTCCCAGAGATATGGGGATCTCAATAAGGCTCCATGTCCAGATCGCTGAATATCACCCATTTTCAGTGGTCGGGAACCAAATGTTGGTCACTTTGTATACAGCTGATACTTATTTTATTTAAAGAACAATGTCTGAAGAAGAAATGATGTTGAAATTAGAAGTGTATCTTGTTTTTCTCTATCAAAACAACTGCATAGAACATACCTGTTTGAGTCTCATAAATATCATTTTTCCAAATTTTGTGTGCCTGTAACTAAAGAAGTATTAAAGTTATCTTAATATGATTTTAGATTCTGGTTCTTCTGGAATCTTCATTTTCTTTAAGGCCCTGTATGGTTTAATCCCAGAGATACTGAGATCTAATGGTGCGTTCACACCAAACACTAAGCGTATACGTCACTTGCTCGATCAACCATAGTAGAGATAACAACGATCACTGCTTTGTACCTGCTGTTGAAGTCCCAAATACGCTGGAAAGCCAAACGCCGATGTGTCTGGGTTCACAGCACCATCTGGAGGTGAACGAGTAGCCTATTAATCCTGCATTAATGTGTGTTACATCTTTATTGTTGTATATACACTGACCTTTTTTTTTTTATTTTATTTTAGCTGCATCTCTGTAACCATGCTAATAAAATACAACTACCACTACAACTGATTTTCATTTTTTCTAAGTTTCTATGCTCCAGATACCTACATTACAAATTTCTGGCTAAAATAATGCTCTCTTCCAGTTGCTGATTCAATTGATGACTTGTCAATAAGGTCATGAAACTGACCAATGACTTGTTAGATTTTTTTTTTTTAAAGTAAAGGTGACATTAGATCCGTTTGTCACACCTTTGAGGATAGCAGTTTGGTTAGTGGTTACGACTGCTTTTGTTCCAGTGCTACTAATAAGAATTTAGAGAAGTCATCTTTCGTTCCACAGAGCTTTAGTACAGCTCAGTCCATGAGATAATTACAGTTGGTAAATATAAAAAAACAAGACAAAGGCGGCTGTGAACAAAAAAAAAAATCTCCATTGTTTTATTTTTTAGATCTTTCATTCAAAAAATTCACAAAATTCTAACTTACCACTGTGTAATGTGGGGTTTGGGTTTTGTTTTATGTCTTTTATTTTGTATTTGATTCAAGTTGTTTGTCCCTCTTGTATTCCTGCTATTGGTTCCCTTGTTCTGATTGATTGTTCAAGTCATGTGTCTGTTTGCTCATTGGTTGGTTTGTGTCATGTGACCCTCATTGTTTGCTATATGTAGCCCTCATTGAGCCATTGTTCCTTGTTGTGTATTGAAGTTGTAATCCTACTGTTTGGTGAATCTGTGTTTCAAGTCTGTTCATGTCAAGTTTGTTCAAGTCAAGTCTCTGTGTGGATTATGTTCGGATGTTGGATTTCACTGTAAATAATCTGCACTTGGGTTCATCCACATCTCGCCTTCAGTGGGCATTCATTACACACTGAAGTAAAACAATTGAAAGTGGGGGGAAATCTCATTGTGAAATAAGTGTTTTTTTTTTTTTTCTAGTTCATGTTGACCACAATTATTGGCACCCAATTATTGCTACGTCCTTTTCCCAAGATAACAGCTCTGAGTTTTCTCCTATAATGCCTGAAGAGTTTGGAGAACACCGGATAAGAGATCCTGTTCCTCATATTTAGTCATGGCTGGACGATTTTATGCTCCTAGTCACCACCCTGATAGTGCACATACATCTCAGAGACGTCTATTTGACGTCTGCATACATCTGGAAGACATTTGCATACATCTGGAGTGTTTGCTCTAATTTCCTATCAGATGTCAAATAGACGTCTGTTAGATGTCTTTAAGATGCATATGGTTTGAAATGTATGTAAAACTGACATCTTACAGACGTCTGTCAGGTGTTTGTACACAGCAGGTGCTTTCCAGATCAAGTGATCTTTAACAGACATCTTGCAGACGTACGTGTGCTATCTGAGCCTGGTGTGCTAAAAAATGTAAATATGAATGAGCGTGTACTTTAGAGATATTTTACTCATAAGCAGTGTTGGGTGCGACCCAGATAGCACACATCCGCCTCACAGGTGCTTCCCAGTTAAAGTAGGTCTCAGGTAGTTAGAGGTGCTGCACTTTTTTTACAATCTAGATGATAAAACACTGCATTCTGTCAGCAATGATGTAACGCAGCAGTAACGTATAGATACCTCAGCTTGTAACTATACTCTTAATTACTATTTTGGAAATTATAAGGTGTTAAATTACTCTGTTACTAAAAACAAAAAAATCTAAATAATCAAAATACAGCAGTGTTACTGCCCAACACTGATCATAAGAATTTCTAGAGGTGCCAGTAATTGTGGCCAACATGCACTGGAGAAAAACATTTTATTTCATCATGAGATTTTCTCCCCACTTTACTGTATTAAAAGGTTATGATTTTGATTTTTTAATGAAAGATCAAAAGGATAAATGGTGCAGATTTATTATCACAGTCACATTTGCTCATATTTACCAAGGGTGCCAATATTAGTGGAGGGCACTGTGTGTATATTTGTGCTTTTTTGTGCTCTTAAAAACATATTAATGGCTAAAGTCTTATTACATTGTATTCACCACATACTGGGCTACAATAAAATGTGAGCAGCATGAATGTACATGTTTGTGTTTTTGAGTGAACAATGTTTATGCATGATTAGTGAATTTACTTCTATTTAAACAGTTATGAAATTGTATTTTTGTTGAATAAAGCAGTGGGAAACTGGCATGTTTGCTCTCTATGAAGTCTATCACATCAGGGTTTGCTATTGCTGTGATCTCATGTGAGTGACAGGTTGTAAAAAATAAATAAGGCATGTAAATCAGGCAAAATATGTATGAAAATAAAATCATGAAACAACATTAGAATAATTCCCCATATGCAAAACAAATATTATATCACTATATGTGACCCTGGACCACAAAACCATTTTTAAGTAGCATGGGTATATTTGTAGCAATAGCCTAAAAAACATTTTATGGGTCAAATTCCCACTGTAAATATATTAAAACTTCATTTTTGATTAGTAATATGCATTGCTAAGAACTTCATTTGGACAACTTTTAAGGTGATTTTCTCAATATCTTGATTTTTTTGCACCCTCAGATTCCAGATTTTCAAATAGTTGTATCTCAGCCAAATATTGTCCTGTCCTAACAAACCATACAGCAATGGAAAGATTATTTATTCAGCTTTTAGATTATGTAAATCTCAATTTGAAGAAATTTACACATGACTGGTTTTGTGGTCCAGGTCACATATACAGAGTTTTGTGAGCATTTGTCAACTCAAAACCTGAAGGAGTTAAATTCTGATGGAGTTGACAAATTGAATATTTTCGCACATTAACCACGTGTCGTACAGTAAAGCAATTTAGTTTGGTCTTCAGTTGTTTCTGAATTAATAAGCATAACAAGATTTATGCCACAACTATTTACAGAAACTATTACATTGGGTTAATGAAGCTGACATGTTAAATCAGTGAGACTTTTTATTTGTACAAAATATGAGAAAATATCAAACTTACAGGACTGTGTGTCCTGCTGTGACCCACCATGAGCAGGAAATAGCAAAAGAGTTCCTTAGAGATTAAGATGACCATCCCTGATAGCGCACTTACATCTCAGAGACGTCTTTTTGACGTCTGCATTTACATCTGCAAGACGTAGTTTGCTCATCTGCAATACGTCTATTGGACATTTTCTATCAGATGTCAAATAGATGTCTATTAGATGTCTTTAAGATGTTTATGATTTAGAATGTATGTAGAACTGACATCTTACAGACGTCTGCCAGACGTTTGTACACGGCAGATGCTTTCCAGATCAAGAGATCTTCAACATCTTGCAGACGTACGTGTGCTATCTGGGATAACATTGCCTGTTTAATTCAGAATTATAAAAAAAAAAATAAAACACAAAAAAAATGTTCAAAAATCCTGACGGGATTGACACAAAGCATTTGGAGTTGACACTGATATGTATTTTTATGGGAAATATAATTCAGAGTTTACATTTGTATTGTCTGTTATAGTACAGATCTCTGCCTTTCAGTATAGATTTGCATTTTGCAGCACTTTGTTTGGCAGTTTTACATTGTGATCTCATGCTGAGGACACCTTAAATTACATGTATTTCCAAGTGCAGAGCATGGATGTGTGTGTGTGTGTGTGTGTGTGTGTGTGTGTGT
Source organism: Labeo calbasu (assembly GCA_019740295.1). Classification (NCBI taxonomy): domain Eukaryota; kingdom Metazoa; phylum Chordata; class Actinopteri; order Cypriniformes; family Cyprinidae; genus Labeo; species Labeo calbasu. Next base: position 22,912 of record JAHKKF010510990.1, read on the forward strand.
GTGTGTGTGTGTGTGTGCGTGCACCTGGTATTCATCATGTTATGGGGACCAAATGTCCCCACAAGGATAGTAATACCAGTAAATTTTGACCTTGTGGGGACATTTGTGAGGTCCCCATGAGGAAACAGGCTTATAAATCATGTACAATGAGTTTTTTTGAGAAAGTAAAAGTGTGCACAGTCTCCTGTGAGGGCTAGGTTTAG
>JAHKKF010510992.1:0-16412 GCA_019740295.1 Labeo calbasu
TAAACGAATGCGTTTGTCATTAAACCATACATTCAACCAATGAACCAATCCATATTCACACAATACACATGAATTATTTCCTGAACGGCTTGCCATACAAAACAACCCAGTCGCTGGGTTTGTCCATATTTCACCTATTTTTATTGTGTAGAATAGAATAGAATAGAATAGAATAGAACAGAATAGCCCTTGATTAGATGCCAGACTGAAATGACTTACACTGTTTTATGGAGTTTTTGTCTACTAAGAGTTGTATCTTTTACAGCCTTGTTGTCATCCCTGTTAAAAATACCATGACTAAGGTTTATAGAATAGAACAGAATATATACTCTAAAACAAATCTTTCAATACCTTTCTTACAGCTGTTGATTAAGTGTAGCTCCTCTTGTTTCCCACAAGGTGTCACCCTGAACACAATGTATTAAGCAGCGGGAATAAGTGGGAAGAAAATGATTACCATGGCAACATAACAGCCCACTCATAGTGAGTAGGTCCCTCTGAATATTGCTTCAGTAAGAAATCAAATGAGAGATGCTTTCCTGGTTCTGATGGCTGACGGCCGCCGGTTGATATTTATCATTGTCAGGCCTTTCTGCGGCTTTGTGTTTGCACCTGTCAGTTTCTCAACATCAGTGCTGAGAACCAAACTCTATTTTATTTCATGATCAGATGCCTTTATGAAGGATATTTATAGAACACTACTCATTCTAGCTTTGAAAAGTGCTTGCAGCTGTGAGCGTAGCTATGTGAAATTGCAGTTTGGAGTGTTTATGTACATATGCATGTGTGAATTAATCATGGAGTGTTTAATGTATGTATATATATGAATTTAGAAGTATGCATTAACATTTTGTATGTTTATTTTATGCGAGAGGGAGCCTGAGAAGCAATAAAATAATTTGCATTTGGAATGTACTCTAAGCACTGTTTGTTTTAGACGTGTTGTGTTTGTTATTTTAATAAAATGAGGGAAATTTATGAGGGAATGTGTTTTAATAATGTTTGGCTAACGTTAAGTATAAAAATGTTACATCCAACTAAACTTCCACTATTCATGACAAAACATTCTATGAATGATGTATAAATGATGTTTTTGTAAGAACATTATTAAAGATCAAAGAAGTTTTAACAAACATTCCAAATTCTGAGGATGTTCCCTGTTAGCTGGGATATTAGTTGATTTTATTTTCCTGATATCTGAGCACTTTATTCATCATGTGTGATTTATTTCTCTTCACTCTCAGGAAAAAAGGTACAAAAAGCTTTCAAGTTTGTATCTCATTTAACCTAAAAGATGCATATTAGTATCTAAATTGTACTTTTTGAGATGTGCAGGTACAAAAGGAAGAGCTGAAAGCAAACAGACTGCGATGGAAGCGCAGCACAGGTTTAGTCACCATCATTAGCATGTTTCCTCTTCCCGTTGACCTCTCACACTGCCTGATGGATGTTTGCTGTAGGCCTCAGCCCCATAATAATGATGTATGACTGTGTTCAACATGACTTTGATAGCCTGTGTGATAATGTGTCCCTCTGTAATGGCAGTTAGTAAAGTATCGCTCATTAAAATCATGCTCCTCTGCGGCGCTGATCAGATCCTGGAATAAACCCTGGACCCACGCATTCTCCTTAGTGTGATTGTGCCACCCACGTCCGGCCCAGTGCTCGCTCATTTCTCGGAGAAATCAGTCTGTTCTGCTGAGGCTGGTCCATGGAGAGCTGAGCATTTAAATATCACAAAACATTTGATTTGAACATCAAACAGCGGGGTCGCTCATCTACATGTCACATGACGGCCATCGCACACAAATTTCAGATGAAAACAATATGCTGCGACTTCAAAGTGTGCCATTAAAACAAATGCATGAAAAATGTTTCATGTTTGGCAAACCAAATCTGGTGTTAAATTAGCGAATGAGCTCTGAGATTTCTTTTTGTACGCTTTGACTGAGATTTTGATCTGTGTCTGAGACACTGACTTAACAGAATAATAATACGTTTAAAAAATAGACATGCTTTGAGAAGTAATTAGGTTGTAAGCCCAGTCTTTGCACAGTCAATGGGCCTAAAATTAGATGGGTGAGTCATTGGCTGGATCCCAATTGGTGATTTCTACATACTGGAGTATGCAAATCATTGGCAATACACACTTCTGAGTTAGTATGAAGACAGAATGTCACCAAGTGCGTTTCCGTTACAGATTTGCACAAAAATTTTGCAATATTTTATAAATGTTGATAAAAAACCATTGCTAAATGACAACGTTTTTCCTCTCGTGATAAGTCATGATGACCGATGTTGGTAGGTTTATGCATATCGCAGACACTGCACTAGCCTTTTTGTTTTTATTAAATGAGACGTAGACATGTTGAGACATGGAGAGATGCTTCTGGGGCGCTTCTGAAACACAAGCCCTGACTAGAGTAGCCACGATCAGCGTCAGCGGCTGTGTCGGAGCTGTAATGCAGTGTAATGTTGATATTTGAAATCACCAAAACAAACACGCCCCTACCCCAAAAGGGTCTCGCCCCTATTTTGATAGCTCCGCCCCACAAACACAACCGAGGCAACGATTATGTCGTAATCTGCTGTGCCAGCCACCAATTGCAGATGAACAAACAAGCGAACGTGACACATGGCACGAGCATATCCAAGCAAAAGCCACATATTGTGAAAAAGTACATTTTTTGTTTGTAACTTAAAAAACTGAAACTTTCATATCTTCTAGATTTATTACATGTAAAGTAAAACATTTCTAAAGTTTTTTGTTTTAATTTTGATGATTAGAGCTTACAGCTCATGAAAGTCAAAAATCCAGTATCTCAAAATATTAGAATATTTACATTTGAGTTTCATTAATTAACCATCCCTACAGTATAAATTCTGGGTATCTCTTGTTCTTTGAAACCACAATAATAAGGAAGACTGCTGACATGGAAGTGGTCCAGAAGACAATCATTGACACCCTCCACAAAGAGGATAAGTCACAGAAGGTCATTGCTGAAAGGGGTGGCAGTTTACAGAGTGCTGTATCAAAGCATAATAAATGCAAAGTTGACTGAATAGAAAAAATTGGGTAGAAAAAGGTGCACAAGCAACAGGAATGACCGCAAGCTTGAGAAAACTGTCAAGCAAAGCCAATTCAAAGACTTGTGAGAGCTTCACAAGGAGTGGACTGAAGCCGGAGTCAGTGCATCAAGAGTCACCACACTCAGACGTCTTCAGGAAAAGGACTACCAAGCCACTTCTGAAACAGAAACAACATCAGAAGCATCTTACCTGGGCTAAGCAGAAAAAAGTGGACTCTTGCTCAGCAGTCCAAAGTCCTTATTTCAGATTAAAAGTAGATTTTGCATTTCATGTTGAAATCATGGACCCAGAGTCTGGAGGAAGACTGGAGATATTACTGTGCTTAACTGGCCAGCCAACATGTCTGACCTGAACCCAAGAGAAACAGTCAATCCAACAATATACAGACGATCTGAAGGCTCAATAGTGCCTCAGCAGTGCCACAGGCTGATCGCTTACATGTCACACTTTACTGATGCTGTAATTTGTGCTAGGAGCAAGGAATTTTCTGTAATATGGGCTGCCGACCAAGTATTGAGTGCATAAATGAACATACTTTAAAAAAATTGATCTTTTCTGTTTTGCAAATCCGTTTTTTGATTGATCTTAGGAAATATTCTAATATTCTAAGATAGGGGATTTTTGACTTTCATTAGCTATAAGCTCTAATCATCAAAATTAAAACAAAAAAACTTCAGAAATGTTTTATTTTACATGTAATGAAACTTGAACATATGAAAGTTTCAGTGTTTTAAATAAGTTACAAACAAAAAACGTTTTCACGATATTCTAATTTTTTGAGATGCACCTGTATATTAGTTCTGTGAAACAAAGCGGAACCAATGTCACTCACCTATCGAGCAGAAACAAAGCAACCTCAGTGTCCGATCACAGGCCTTAACGCTTCTTTAGTTCTCTCCAGCGCTGTAAAGCTGATCCGATATTTACACGGGTCATACTTCTTGCCTTATCAGAGCAGTTCTCAATTCCAGTCATTAAAGCGTGTGAAACATGAATTTAAATTGTATTTATTTACAGATGCATTTATTTCACACTTCTCTAGTAAGTTTTGTCTGTGTGTAAAGACACTGCAGGCAGCAGCAGTGTAGCACAAATATGTAAATGTTCCGAAGTTAAGTAAACTTCAACGGATTTTTCCCCTGCTATAACGTAGGAAGCAACGAACACCGTGTAGAGATCATGTCAATCGCAACACAGTTCATGCACGGAGCTCACTTCTAACGAGCTGGTTATCTGAATCAGGTGTGTTAACTAAGAGAGACATGCAAATTATGCAGGACTGGAATTGAGAACCGCTGCCCTATTGTAAGCTGCCTTTTGTTCTGCACACCTTTTCCTCTTTTGTTTTTTATCTGCCATCTCTACCTTTTTGTTGTCGCTCGGCTCGGCTAATTTCCGTCCTGTGCACGCGGCCTCTCCTCCCGATCATGAGTAGACACGCCCCTTACTGCTGATTGGCTACAAGTTTGTTTTGATAATCGGCCTGACTCAGTTTTTTGCCCCTATTTGATATGTCCGCCCAACACGTACGCACACAACCCTGGCATAATGACGATGGTGGAAACAAGTGAAGATGACACACACACTTATTTAAACAAAAGCCAACACAGATAAGTTGTGTAAAACAATGAAAAATCAACGTTACTCACCTATAAAAAAGAAACAACAGCTTCCGATTCAAGCCCTTGCCATTTCTTGAACTCTCTCCACCACTGGAAAGATGCTCCGCTATTTACGTGTGTCCTACCTCTTGCCTGATCATAAACCTTCTTTGTAATGTTTTGTTCCTCTGATATTTTCCTCTTTTTTATCTGCCATCTCTCTCTATCTATAGTCGATCTGCTAATATCAATCCTGTGCACTTAAATTGAGTGCGCTCTTCTTTCTGTCATTACAAGATCCGGTAATGTGGTCAAAAGCATTTTTCAAAAATTGCTTAGTGCACCTTTAAAGACTGATCATGTGACTTTTACGTACACCAAGTGAGCTGTAAATGCAGTTTTGCAAATTATTTATTTTTTCAAATTGCCTGAAAATTCCAACGCTGCAAGGACCTCATTCGGTCAGGTTGGTGAAATTTTAGGCTAATATCTTAATTAATACTGCTCGTACGTATCTTTACCACCTATTAACTGTACTTTGTCAAAATATTGCGCACTTTCCTGCTTACAAAGTCCTTCTCTATAGGATTTAGTAGCTTCCACATGTTTTTCTCTGTGGTTTAGACAGCATAAATTAGCAGAACAACGTATTCAGTAGTACATTAACCATGCAATCCATGCTGTTGTTTAGATCCGAGTATCGCCAATATGGCCACGGATCAGTTTTCAATTAAGCTAATCTCACATCACTTCATGTCATCTTCCCACTTATTAAAGTATAACAGGTGAGTTACTACAAAAAGACGGTCATTGATTAAACTATTGTGCCATGTGCTTTTTAAAACCATTTTCATAGGTTTAACGTTATATTTCAGCTTTGAAAACGTGTTAATTTGACTAAAAACACCAGAGACTAGAAATGTAAAGCATGGTTCCAGTCGAGCAAGACTTTCGCGTTCAGGAAAAAGGGAATAGAAACAACTTTCACTCAGAAATTGTTAGCAAAATTAGTTGGTAACATTTTGAATTAAATGTGAAATTTTGAAATAGAAAGACTGAGATAATATTTCCTTGTAAAATAATCATTTTATTTACAACTTTGAATTATTTAGTGTTACTGTTTTATGGTAATTGAAATTAAGGTGAAATAACATGAAATATAAATATTAATATTAAATGAAAAACTTAATAAAACTGTCATAAAACTGCACCATCACAGCCATTTTTAACATGCTTTTCCTTGTAATACAACAGCTAACAGTTTTAATGTTGTTTTCATACTAAAAATTCTTTTGATGCACAGTCCCAAAATATCCTTATAGTGACTATCCTGAGCTGACAGCAGACAAAGGGGAAAGAATCAGGTACTAATACAAAAAAAAAACCCAACAACACTGCTGTAATATAATTAAATATTTAAGAAATAATTAATGTACTCAAAATATAACTCTACAATGTAGATGTACACTTCAAGAACCCACCATAAACACTGTAGAATTTTTTCTGGACACCTTACATTAGTGCTTTTGGTAGATGCTTTTGTCCAAAGCGACTTATATACTCCATTTAAGGTACACATTTACATTTTACACTGGCATGCTATTTTCAAAGTATGATTTGGGATGCAATAAACCTTCTCTTGCATATGAAAATATGCACATTATGATGCAGAGGGCATCTCTTTTCATCTGAAGAGATGGTGCTCAGGGAACCAATGAGAGAGATCATTATAATCATTGTGTAAATCTAAATAAGTGTTGCACACAGCAGTCTATCAATATATCCATGCAGAAATATAACACCTGCAGTAGTTCACAGATAATAAAAGAAAGTCTATGCCAAAGTGGAGATTGTTTTGGGACCATAATATGAGACTATGAAACATAAGCTACAAAAGAAACCTTTCTACAAAGTCAATTTCACAAGAGAAAACAATTCGTCCTGCTCCAAGGGTCCAAACACCTTGAAAAACCATGTATTTTATATTCGCTGTTATTTCAAGTCATTTTGTTGCAATTGTTTTTCTCGGGATGCCAAATGGCCTCATTTGAAATCAACTCCTTGTTTCAATATCACTTCATTTCTGCACTCTCTGTACACAGACCAGCTTCAAGTTTCCACCTGATCGTGCCACACAGAGGTTAAAGAGGAAAAGTGGGATTGTGGCAGTGGCGAGTAATTGTGACGAAAAAGAGGTCTTGACAAGCCTTTCCTCTGCATTTGGCAGGGAGCCTGGGGTACGGCTGAAAGGAACGAGTGGGTGGACGGGAGGCAAAAGCATTGGAATTACACCACATTTGGCATCTGTAGAGGCGAACATGTGAAAGCTGAATGCCCTGCACCCGATTGTGTCATTGTTTTATTGTGCACAATGAAATCCTTACACATTTTGCTTGTGACGTGATCAGTGGAGTATATGAATATATATATATATATATATTCATTATACGACATCCTTGTTTTCATTACATAATAGCAAATAATAGCAAAAATAACATATTTTTGTTATCTGCGGTAGGTGGCAGTTTGTTCCTATATTGTGCATTTTAGGAAGGCTGAATGCTGTATTAACCCATCAGTATGTCAGAAATCACAATCAAGTCACACACTCAGTGGGCATGAAAATGACCCTTTAGACCATTTGCAGAAACACTACAAAAGCCTGGACCAATTAAAGCACTTAGAAATTTGCTATGAGCAATATCCAGTGTATGAATCACTGACTGCTAATTATAACACATTTCTATTTATTTGACTAATTTAGATATCAGAACCGGAAAAATCACTTGCAAGACCGATTTATTTGTATTTAAAATTACATTTAATTTGTGGCAATGTTTGGCAAGAATTTGCTGAAACACTATACTTCTGGAGGGGCTACATTGGCATTGTTTGTCATTCTTGGAAAAACTATTAATTTGCAGAAAACATGCTGTTCATTTGTGGTGCATTTGTGACAGTGTATGCCAAATGTTTGCTTTAATATTAGATTCTTGTAATAGTACACCATTGCAAACAGTGCTAATGCATTCCTTGGGAGTACAGTATTACTGCAAACCCCTATGGCAAATGCCTGGCTAGAAATGGGAATTGTAAAAAATGATTCTGCGGTTTCTTTTTGAAGGGTATCCTGGGTATTAAGACTTGTATGGTTTCATATAACATAAATTGTGTCTCTTACTAAATATGTAATAGAAAACCTATAAAAGATTTACGTTATTTTAAAAATCCACATCGTTTTATACATATTTTGGACTATTGGGGGTTCCATTATTTTGATTACGTAGAACGGTTGCACTTGGTGAGCTACTGGCGCTACCTGTTGCTATTTTTTACAGCAACACAATACAGAAAACGCATCTTGGAAAATAAAATACAGATACGATGCCACATTGTACAGCTTTTGGTTGTAATTGTCAGTTAAAGGGCAACAAGAGAAGCAATGCAGGGGAGCGCAGGGCACAACCTAACACTTTTTGATTTTCTCAGTTTGTGTAAATCCACAAGGTTCAGAGTATAAAATTGTTATCCACAATAATTTCACACTTGTCTAGTACAAATATGTTGCTTTGTTTCATAATACAGTGTATACGTTTTTCGTCATTTATCTCAAAAGAAAGAGAGTGAAATGTGACAACATGACCCGTAAGTGGGGTACATTGTAATGTGTGAGGAGCATGTTGTAACATGACCATATGACAGCTTAAAGTGAAAAAAAATATGCAAGACAGACTAAAATATTTTGTCGATAAAACAAAATTCTTAACTTTTTCAAATAAAATAATGGCATTATTTTAGGAATTAAAAATAATCTAATTTTGGTGTTTGACAATGAACACATCGCAACCATGCTTGGGACGACCCTGATCGCGAAACACAGCTAAACGGTACAGTTCAAAACAATGTGCGCAAATGAAGAAATTCAGACATTCAAAAAAACAAAACGCCAAAATGCACGTCTTTATTCGCCTGTTTGTTGTGGTTTCTCATTAAAATCCATTTGATTAAACAGTGTAAATTACAATGCTAATGTCATAGAATAGCATAATTTAATATAGCGGGGCATATTGTAACGTAGTGTTACAACTTTCCCCATCTGCGCGACTGGACTTTAAAACCGGTTAGTGTCTTCTGCTAGATCCAGCGAACCATTAATGAACTATCTAAACTGATACATAACATATTGGAGATTAAAACAACAGCAGATTTGTCAGACTAAAAATGAGACAAAAAATTTACTTCAGCCATAAATTTACTTTTACTATGGTAAAATAAATATTCAGCGATATCTTCAAAAGGCTTTTGAATTTTGGCACACCTTTTTCTCTGAGTACTCTTGATATGGCAACTAGTAAATAGGAATAAGAAGATGACTGTGGACAAATAAAGCTTCCTAAAGACCTGCGTCTTTGTTCTCTCCACTTCAGCCCTGATGCATTTGAGGCTTTTAGTAGAACACAGCTACTGAAAGAGCTTACAAACGGCAAGAAATACTAGATGCCATCCTGGCAGGATGTAAACATGCTGAGGCTTGTCATGATGCCGCAGCCACTAAAGGAGTTTCTCTCAAGGATTTCACTCGATATTCAGGTGCGTTTAGACTCTTTGTGGGGAAAATCGATGGTACAGCATCTGGTTTAAGCCTACACTTATATCCATCGCCATCTATAAGCTTTGTTGCGGTATAAATAGTGTAGCTTAGTAAAATAGCGTAGCTCACCGAATGCAACCATTCTACGTAATCAAAATAATGGCGCCCCACCATAGTCCAAAAAATGTATAAAGTGATGTGGATTTTTTAAATAATGTAAATCTTTCATGGGTTTTCTACTACATATTTCAGTAAGAGACATCATTTATGTTATATTAAGCTATACAAGTCTTAATACCCTAAGTTCTCTTTAATGACTCTGGCTCCTTATCAGTTTCATTTTTTTAAAGAAAGAAATACAGAAAAAAATGTAATTTAAACGGCAAATGGTTTTAATAATAAACTTACAAAGGGTGTGTTTACACCACCTTTTAATGACTTTTTAAACTATTATTAGCCCTAATTATTAAACAATACTAAACAAATACAAAAATGTGGAATCATTTCATTCATTTTCTTAAAAATAGCCTAGAACTGACAAAATGTACAATATATTTTACAATACATTTTTAACTACATGAACAAGCAGTCAACTCCGTTTATGCAAGTCTCATTAGCAAAACTTTAGTGTTTGGTTCACTATAAATGAATCCATTTTTTGTAAGTCGGACTTGCACTTTAGATTTTTCATTTAGTAAACAAACAAACAAACAAAAAATGGCAAATATGAACTGTTTCTTGATTCCTAATCCTACTGCCTAACATTTCCACATATTGACAGTAAAGTTTGCCTGACCCAGTACAGAACACATGGGAAAATGGATTGAATGTGTTTGTCTAAACAGGTTCTTGCCAAATTTGAAACTTTATCTACCTGCTCAGAGGATTTTAACGTAACTAAGCGATTTATCTAGTAAATGGTTTTGTAAATAAATGCATCTGCCAAGAGCTTAATTGTAAACGCAAATTCATTTGCCGTGATAAAGCAACTCTCTTGCACAACCTTTGCCAACTAATTATCTAAAAACGTTTGACAATTCTTCTTTTTCGACTTTTCACAATGTGCTTCCTTGCCGGCATGATACAGCAGAGTGTTCCCTGCCAATACGCATCTTTTGCCTCGTTCATTTGAGAAAGTAAAGCTAAAGGTTGGTTCATTTCTGTTGCCTCTCCTCCCTCTTTCTGGAGCAGTTCCCTGGGGCAATTACAAAACAAGCCAGCAAAGTGGGGCTTTGTCATATTGAATTTGCAATCAAATCAGTCAATTTAAAAAGGTGCTCGTTGTCTTAAAAAGGCTTAGCTTTTTTCTCTGCTTTTACTCCCAATTACCTGAGCAGCATTCCACAGCATGAGTAATGGGATGCAAAGTGGTCCGTCTGCCTCGGCCACGTCTCTGGAAAGCACTTACATCCTCATGCAAACGCACACACAAAATAATGCAATGCAGGAAAGAACACACATGGACACATAAATAAACAGTGCAAAACATACATTGACGCATGCTTTTCCTCTCTTTTTTAAGAGAATTTCCATGTCCTGGTGTAATCAGCCGATGTTGCACAAACACCGTCAGTGCTCTTTGATTACTGCAGTACATTTTGTTTTAGCTGACTGATTAAATGTCGGTATATACTAACTTCGCTCCACAGCCTCGGGCAGTTTTTTGCATTACCAGGGTCATTCCTCTTATGCAGCAGCTTCGAAACTTTGTAAATGAAAATGCATGTATTTAAATGAATAGTTTACCCAAATATTTAAATTTGGTGAAAATCTGCTCACCCTCAGGGTATCCAAGATGTAGATGATTTTGTTGCTTCCACAGAACAAGTTTAGAAAAATGTAGCATTACATGACTTGCTCACCAATGGATCCTCTGCAGTGAATGGGTGCCATCGGAATGAGACTCCAAACAGCTAATAAAAATCCACAATCCAGACCATCAGTTAATGTCCTGCGAAACAAAAACTTGTGTATATTAGTCCTCTATCCATAATATTGCTTTCTTCAGTGAAAAAATCATCTCATCTGAATCAGGAAAGAAATATGCACAGATCAAGCAGTGTTGGGTGGATCTGGATGTGAGAGGACAACAAGAGATGGACTGTTATTATGGATTATGGATTTATATTTTGGCCAGAAGCTATGGTTTAAAGTTGGACTGGCGTTGTGTGGATTACTTGTAGATTATTGTGATGTTTTGACGGCACCCATTCACTGCAAAGAATCCATTGGTGAGCAAGTGATGCAATGCCAAATGTCTCTAAATGCGATGAAGGAACAAACTCATCTTGGAAGGCCTTAGTGCATTTTCAAATATTCATTTGCAGATGAACTATTCCTTTAAGGATATATAGTATCCACTCAAGCTCAGATACTTGAGCATATTATAAACTGATTGATTTAATTTACCATACATTAGTAATCATGCTTTTGAATGTTTATCTCATCTAATGACTACTCCCTGCTAATATCTATAATGCCAGTTGGAAACCACAGGAAGAAAACGCGGATACGGATGCGGAGGTGGATGTGACCCCCTGGGTTGGTCTCATATCAGACACACGGAGGTCATTCATCACACCTTGCTCCTGAATGACATCCACCCCCTCCTCATCATAACGCTTATCAGCCCTATGCCACCCGGAATGCAATATCCTGCTCTGACGACTGCTGACAATATCCAGCTCGGCGCTGCGGATGTGTATTAATTTCAGAAGAGTTATGCTGTCTTTATGATGGGAACAAGCCATGTGTGGTTTTAATAACAGGCCAGTGTGCACGTATGAACATATGGACTCATTATCATTTATTCCTTAGGATGAAATATCTATTTTCATCTTGGCCAGAAATAAATCTGAATGTGCACTGTCATACGTGTTTCCATCCAATCAAATCAAAGTTTTTTTCTCACAGGAAATATCCCGTTGGCATTCACTGTCTTTCCAAACACTGCTAGATATAAATAGACTCTGTAAATGAGGATTGTTTCATAAATTCTTCATGCTTTGCCAGATTTATGCTAGTTCTCCAGTCATTCGGCCCACCAGGTAATTGTCTCCATGTCTCAGATCTTACCTGCTATAATTAGAACAATGCCAGAACGCACAAATCAACATCTGGCCGCACTGTCACTGATCTTAGATCAGAGGAACGTCAGACTTTGTGAAATGCTAACTAAACCGAGTCCTGCTGATTTCTTCAGTAATTTGGCTCCATGCCTGCATGTGAAGGATCTAGCTGCTTTCCGCTGCTTTCTTCAGGTATACCTGGACACAAAGCAAAAATTGTTTTAAAATAAACCATGTGTGCTGTTTACACCATACTGTACCTACATTATTGAAAATAACAGTTTTGTGTTCTGTAAATGATGTACAGAGTGTTTTCACGACGCGTCATCAATTGGCCATATTGACAGAACAGAACGTAAACAATGCCACTGAACTGAATGGAACTCGCAAATTTAGCTGATTATTGCTGCTAAAAATGATCAATTATTATCATGTTTTGGGCTGTACTAATCAGTCAGACTGGGAAAAAACATTTTGAGTACTATAGACTACCAAAATATATAACAAATCAAGGAGAAGAGTGCAAAGGACTGCCTGAGAAACAAAAGGCATTTGTGGTTGGCCAAACTAAACTAGGATTTCCAGGGCAAGAATCTTGACAACATTCGAGTTTGTTCTTATAATTTACGGTACTGATAGGTGAAATATTAGGCTAATATCTTAAAGGCACAATATGTAAGTTTTCGCCGCTAGAGGTCGCATTTTCAAAACAATACCAGAGGCGAAGCTCGATGACAATGACGGACATGGAATGTTGGGAGATGTCGTTTTCACAAATCATGCTCACGGATGAGGTAATGCATTACTTTTTTATTACCTTATCAGTACATTTAATAACAATATTTTATGTCATGGTAATGAATTATCTGCAAAGAACATGAAATTTGATTCAATATTAGCCGTTTACTGATATGTGACTATTTGTCATGATTTGGCGGGTTAACGACGAACATTTTTACATGTGTAAAACAGTCGTTCTAAAAGTAAATTTGAATGAACCCACCACATTTGCTAGTATGGCTAAATGTTTTTGTGCAGCACATACTGTATTTAATTACATTACCATAGGTTTGCTCACCAGACATGATAAAAAATGGCATTTTCGTTTTTTGGCCGAAAGAGAAAAAATGATAAAAAAAATTGCAACTTGCATTTCATTGCAAGTTGTATTCTGTATATAACTGTATCTCTGAATCTTGAATGAAAACTCAGTTTTGAATGAATCGATTGAATGATTCAATCATAAACAACGGCGCAGGGCTGTAAATAATCTCAATAAGAAATTACATTCATCATAAAGAAAATGAAGGCTTTTTTAAGACCACTACCAATTTTGCATTGTGATATTATTTAAGAAGCTTAACAGACATAATCTCATCCTATTTTTTGTTATGCACATTAATTCACCTTGCCTTGACAATTCTCATCTGTCCATTTGTCAGTCTATCCAAATATTTATCTCCCACATAATGATGTATGACAAAATTGTTGACATATATGTATGAAATACCCTATAAGGTCAGTATTTTTTTAATTAAAACTGGATTTATTACTCTCCTTTATGAACTGTTCTCTAATGACCACAGCAGCGTGACATTATCTGCTGGTCTGAAAGGCCACAGGAAGACTAAATGTCCTGCTCACCTGCTCGGCTCTCTAAAAGCTGCATGTGGGTTCGATTTGATTCCTGCCAACTGAACCGTGCACTAATCTAACCCTTCCTGACAGGTGCAGTAAGGGCAAACACAATCTCACCCGGTTGGTAAATTGTGTGTGTGTGTATTTTTGTGCTTGCACACATGAATGCTTGCATGCATGAATATTTTCAGGGGTGTTGGGTCTATGTTTGTCAAATGCAAAAGGGCACAATGAAAAAAAAGTGAACTTACACTCAATATGTCTATTGAATTTTGTTGCCCAGATGATGCCCTTCCATAGCTCAGTGTGTCTCAGATGTTTTTCCTGCAATTCCATAAGTGAAACATGCAAATATAAGACAATTGTTCACATAGTAAGCAATATTTCAGTGAAATTTCACAGACAGAAAAGATCCACTGTCAACAGAGTAGAGATGTATGAAGCACAGCTCACACAGAAGTCACATTTTTAAACTAAGCAGCTTTCTGTTGATCAGCTCGGAGAATTCACCTGACTGTGTAAGGAACTATTTCACAACATTCCTGTTGGCGCTGATTCCTATTAAAATTACTGGTTTTCACTGCCAAAATTTTGCTAAATGTGGTCAGACTTTAATACATAAAAATAAACATGAATTATTTGGTCTTGGAGGCAAGAGCTTAAGCCACAGTCTCAGTTTATAAAATATTATTAATAATTAGTTATTATTATTAATAATAAAATCATTATTAATAATATTATTATTAATAATTAGTTATGAAAATGTTATTTTGCATTCAGTTCAGTTTCAAAACATTATTGGTTATGTGAATGTTAAAGAAATATTAAGGGTAATGTTCAGCTGTATAATTTTGCAAGCATTATGGGAACATTGTTTTTGATATTCTCTGAACCATCTGAAACAAATAGTAAGTACCTAGTAGTGTTTAAAAAAAACACTAAAATGTTTCAGAAAAATATTATACCTACATTTATATATTACAGTATGCAAATACAGCTTGTTAAGGTTGTGGATTCGATTATGTAAGGTGGTGATTCGCGTAGTGGCCGTACACCTTGGCTGTGCATTATTTTCTAATGCCCGGAACTACTTTAGCCGTGCGTTTTCCTGAAAACAATTGCACATTTTAGAACGTCCGTCAGCCAATCAGATTCAAGCATTCAGCAGTCCTGTAGTATAATGTAATTTTATTCCCAGTTTGAATGTATGAATTGCATTTCTTTGGAATGAATAATGAATGAAGGAAAGAATGAATTTTAACACACCTGTTTCGCTGCTGAATAAATCCTCATTTTTGAACAATTCAGTTGAATTAATGATTGACTCACAAACAATCTTATTTTTTTGTTTCTCATTACTAGTAAGTAATAACATCAAAAAACACTAAAACATTTCAGAAAAACATTACATGAACAATGTATAAATAATGTGTCTGTGCTTTTAAAGGCGAGATAACAATGAATGAACGTTCTGTTAACCGTTTGGGCGGTACGGTCTCACATATTGGATTCTTATTTCTGTGCCCCTAGGAGTACTGTTCCACATATGGGATTTAGAACGTTCGGTGACGTCACGCAACTACCAAATTCAAATTCGTTGGCTGGCGCTGAGCCAGAGAGAGGACGCGCACTGCGCTTGTCATAGAATCACAATTATGCAGTGTTTTCAACCACATAACGTTTATTTTAGGTTTCATACATTTAAGTACACATAAGTAAAACAATACATTTAGAGTTTGTAAAATACACACGGATGTTTATGGAAGCAGCAATAACAATCCATTCAAGTATGATTTGCCGACGTGTTTTATTCAAATCAGATGCATATAGTGTAAGTAAGGATATAATTCACTCAATTCCTTTCCCAGTTCACTAGCCCCTTACTTACATATTTCAGGAGAAACTGGTGAATTTACGTGCTGTAAATCCAGTTGACAGGACTCTCTGAACGGCAGCGCGAACAAACATGGCGGCGCCCATCTCATGTTATAGATCACGATCCAGATAATTTGTAAAGGTTTTAAAACTGCAAAATACACTCACTTTCACGTATTCGTGAATCGGAATATCATTTAGTTGAAAACATGGTAAGCAAGTGTGTGAATATTTTGAATAAAAAAGGAAAAACCAAATAAAAGCGATACGTCTGTCATACAGCACTATCCATCTTATTTTTCCCATAAGAGTGGGTGCAGCCATTTGTACATTTTTTTGTGTCTGGCTTCCGGTATCATCCACTTCCAGCTATTTTTAGCTGCACAAAAAGCTCCTTTTGCTGCTTGATGTTGCAAATTGGTGTGTCTTACCATATTATTTTAATGTATTATCTTAAAGGGGTCATCGGATGCCCATTTTCCACAAGTTGATATGATTCTTTAGGGTCTTAATGAAAAGTCCATAATATACTTTGGTTAAAAATTCTCA
>JAHKKF010510993.1:0-13737 GCA_019740295.1 Labeo calbasu
TTTTTTTTTTTGTTTTTGTTTTTTTTCACCCTCAGATTGCAGGTTTTCAAATAGTTGCATCTCGGCCAAATATTGTCCTGTCCTAACAAACCTCACATCAATGGAAAGCTTTTTTTTTTTAAATCGATGTCAGCCAATAAGTGCTACCTGATGGGTTTTATCCAAAATAGCATGCAAAATTAATTCACAGCTATAACTTGGAATAATTTAATATTGTTTATATTAATAATATTACATAATTCCACCATTTATGAGTGAGATAATTTGCAGATGTCCGTGGTGTGTGGCATTTTAGTGAAAGCAGGGATGCAAACTTGTCACTCTTTGGCAATAAATGTGGTTTGAATTTAATGAGTTTTTTAAATGAAGGCAGTATGTGTATTAGTATTGTAATTTCATTTGTTGTTGTTGTTGTTGTTGTTGTTGTTGTTATTATTATTATTGTTATTTTTATTATTATTAAATACTATTCAGTTTAATTTTGCAGCACATTTGTTTAATTTAATTTAATTTAATTTAATTTAATTTAATTTAATTTAATTTAATTTAATTTAATTTAATTTAAGTTTAGTTTAGTTTAGTTTAGTCACTGAATAGGTTCCATTAACAACAATAAACTTTTCCCTTACAGGCCTATACTCATTCTAAAATTAACTGTAAATCCTCATTTTAATTCAAGAATTTTTAGATTTAGTTTAAGTTTTTTAAAGGCAGAAACAATGCCTTGCTTGTAAAGCACTTTTACATTTTTTTTTTGTTATTATTTAGATGCCCAATCACAGTCAATAAATGGACCAGTCTGGAGTAATAAGTGGAGGGGAATGGGCAAAATCCATAGAATAAGAGAAAAAAATCTATTGTTGATTCGGAATATTCTTGGAATTGCTAGAATAAATTCAGAATTTTTAAATATAAACTCAAATTTATTATTTTATTCCATGGCTTTCATAGACCGCTACAAAAAGTTGTTTAAAACTACAAACTGTATTGTCATTTATTAGGCAAATAACAAACTAAAGCAACTAAATAGTCTTTATTTACACATAATAACCCCAAAAAAATTGTATGGCCTCCTTTGGCCTTGATAATAGCTTGGTTTTCGTTTATAAAGACTATATATATAATGTGTGTGTGCAATTGGTTTCATGTTGGTTGTAAAAAATCGGTTAATCGGTTAATCTGTTCCTGTCAGCATGGCATCACAGCAAGTGCTTTTCTCAAACAATCTTAATTTTGTATTTTTATTATTAACAATCTATTAGTCTACATAGTCTGACTTCCTGATCTTGTGTTTTTCAGATCCGGGGACGACATTTAAACCACTGGCTCGGGCTCTTGTTCCTGATATCGCCATTGAGAGGCCTGTTACCCAACTCAAGGACACAGACCTCGACACAGAGAGCACCGTCCTGTAAAAATGGCCTTGACCCCAACACCCTTTCCCTTAACCAAAGGTTTGCTAAAGGGCTGCTCTTCTCACCATTACCAAAGTGTTTATCATCCTGGCTGTACTTCTCGAATGGCCTACGGTTAAGACAATCAACAATCCCAGTGGCACCAGGGAAACAGATGCCCCAAGATGTTTCACGTTTATTTAAACATGCCCTTTCATTGTGATGGCAGCAAAAAGGTGACCTGTATTGCATGAGGATTTGAGTCTGTACAGTGATGGGGTGAATTTGATGAACGAAAAACTGATTTGTGTTACGAGGTACTTGGATGTTTAAGTGGCCTTAGCTAAACAAAGCAAACACTCAATTTTAAAAGATGGAAGACGTTAAAAAAAAAGAAAAACTGTGGCTTTATGTATAGCTTGTGACTGCAGGTCTCCAGTCAGCTAATACAGTATAAATACAGTACATTCCTTTTTTTGATTTGCAAGCCTTACTTTTTCAGTTTGGATACTAGTTACATGCAATACATTGGTTTAAGGTATGCAAATGTCGAATTATTAGTTTTCTGCCTTTCACAGCTGATGATTTCATAATTTTGGGGCATTAAAATGACTGGACCTGAACGTGTGGTAGAGCACTACTCAGCTGTGTGTAAAAGTAATCCTGATTGGTGCATATGTGAAAGAGGCCATTTGGATGTTTGATTTGCTAAAATTAGTAAAATTTTCAGCTGTCAGTTTATGTAATGGAAAAGGTCAAATATGTGCTTTAGTGATATTCTGGTATGGAAACTTTATGTTATGGCTTTGTTTGTATGTTTACCAAGCCTTGACAAGGATAGCTTTGTATTTCCCTCCTTTTACCCTGATATGGTACCAAAGTGGGGGAAAATGTGCCACTTGGATGTTAGTCTTACTGTATAATGGCTAATAGGAGACATAAGTGCTTACATTTTTCTCTCCTTGTCTCGTTTCCATAAACGCTCAATCATAATTATCTATTGAAATAACCTAGGGTTGTTTTGGTGATATTGCATTTTAACCATTAGACAAAATCACAAGAATGAACCCCAGTGGCAATGATTATCAGCCGCTCAGACTTGTTAAAATATACAATAAATTGATGATAACACTATCAGACGTTATCTACTGTGAACAGCTTGTTAATCAGTTACATAGTGATGCTTTTTTGGTTCAAAAATAAAACATTTGGAACATGATTCTCATCTGGTGTGAGAGAAAAAGGTAGGCGATTGTGCTCGCTGTTAGCTTTTCTTTATACATTTTCCTTGCATTTACCATGCTGCCTTACCTAAGTACACTTACAAGAGCTATTTTACCGAGGTTTGGAAAGTTAAACTGACTTCACACTTATGAAACAAAAAGTTGATGGTGCATTTGAAGTTCAGAGGCTTCACATCAGAAGACTACATCTTTATCGAATTTGGAAAACGACAAAAAATGCTTTGTATTACTGCTTCAAAGTGAAATAAAAAAGTGAAACAAGAACAGGTGTTTCAACAGTTCATTGCATAGTTGTTGACTTCTCGAAATTAGAGAACAGTCTATAAATACTTGATTTTTTTGGAAATATTGACACTTTGTCTCTCAAAATTTGAAGGAATATTAGCTGTAGGTATACCTCTGTTTGACAAAATGTCCAAGGCATTTCAACAAAAAACATTTTGTGCAAAACAGTGATTAGAATTAGAGAACAGTAACTAGTGTACCACAAAAGATTACAGTTAAAAGTTTGGAGGGTTACAGCTGTCAGAAGTTAGTAGGAAGTGTGGAGGGTCTTGCTTTGAATGACTTCAGCACATCTGCGGCCACAGGACATCACCAATTTCTCACACTGTGCTGTTGTGATCTTGGTTCACTCTTCTTCCACTCTCATCAATAGATTGGTAACTGTAGTGGGTTTCTTAGCCATAACTTTGTCCCCAAGGATTTTCCAGAGATTTTCAATCCGGTTTGGATCATGATTCATTCGGCCATTTTATTATTTCAATGTTCTTAGCTTCAAGGATGGAGGCGTTGTCTTGCATGAAAATTGCAGGCTGATTGGGAAATGCTTGCAGGGAAGGTACCGCATGTTGCTGAAGGAGGTTCTGATAAATATTCCTATTCACCTTGTGTGTAGCTAAATGAGGTCCAACACCAAAAACCATGACACTTATTCTTCCACCTATTACTGACTTCTTTACACATTTGACCTTCAGGCTTTCCCCAGTCTGACCCTGAACAAAATGTTTCTCATCAGACCCAAAAGTAAAAGTTAAAGTGAACTTTGGACCAGTTCTCCTTTCTCACCACATGCTCCTAAGCAAAGATGAGCTTAGCCTTTTGATTCTTTCTGCTGATGAGAGACTTGGTCACTGCAGAGTGTTCTTTCAGTCCTACTTTTTTCTTTTAAATGTCCCAAGATAGACCCTTACCCTGTTCAGCGTTGAACTGGTAAGCAATTCCAGCTGCAGTGTTGAACCGATTGCCTTTTAAGAGTCTCCACATACTTTCCTCTTGTGCATTTGTCTTACATGGACGACCAGGCTTTTGGGAGGACTTGTATCATTGTAAAGCTGCAATATTTGAAAAAATCACAGATTTGAAACAACTAACTTCTCTTGCAGTGGCTAAAAATTTATCCATTTGGCCTTCATATGGACGACCTCCTGTTGCAGGGTTTCAGTCACCTTATAGTGACCCGCCATCTTGCAATTTCAGTGAAAATTGAAAGAATGCTGCCAGTTAAATAGGTTTGCCATATAATTATAAAGGGGTGCTATTATGCTTTTTCACTTAATGTGTGGTGTGTATCTTTGGGCATAGAAAAGATCTATAAAGCTACAAATCTCAAAGTGTACTGCAAAGGGAGATAATACGTTTTTTTTTTTTTTTTTTTTTAAATCTCTTTTCAAGAACTACAACGAACGGCTCCTTTGGACTACAGCGTTTGTTTTCCGCATGCAATGGTGTCACAACGTGGTCTATTAGAATATTATTAAATTACGTTGCTACGTTGGAGCCATAACGCGCCGCAGATGTGTGCGGTGTGTGGTAAGAGCTTTATTCATCATACAGTATAGATAGCTTCACTTATGCAAGTGTTTTTTTTAAATGCATAAACTTGCACTAGAATAGGCTAGGCTGATCAGTGTTGATGTTCTTTGATAATGTTAGGCTGCTTTTTGCCTTATGCTGGAGCTGGTTTCGGGAAATGAAACTAAGTATGTAAATAATGAAATAAATTAGCACAGTAATATCACGTATTGGCGATCTTGCAGGCTGACAATAGGACCCAGCACTACTGTAGCGTATTATTTACTCACCCTCCATGCATCCTAGGTGTATATGACTTCCAGAATGCAATCAGAGTTATATTACAAATTATCCTGGCACTCCCAAGCTTTAGAATGGCTTAGATCGGTCTTCGTCAGTCCAAAACAAGTCTAACAGTGTGCATCCATCCATAATCAAAAGTGCCTCACGCAGCTCTAGGGGGTTAATAAAGGCCTCCTGTACCGTATCGATGCATTTTTGTAAGAAAAATATCCATATTTAAAACGTAAGAATCACTTTAATCTAGCTTGCCCTAACGGATGTACACGGAACTTGCTGCTTTGACAAGGGGCGTGGCAGTACAGAAACACCGTCTAAGCTGTTCACCAATCACAACGCAGTGGGACAGCTAACCAATCACAACACATTTCATTTTTCAGAAGGCGGGCCTTCCTTAAACTAGGAACTAATTGAGCCATTTGTGCCAAACTGGGAGAAATGTATTGTAATAATGTAAATTATGTTAAAAATAATGCGTTTTTCGAACCACCAAGCATGAAAGCATGTTCTAGTACACCCCCAAAACAAAATCAAGACTTTGTAAAAGAGCATAATAGGACCATTTTAAGTAAATTAGCACCAGGTGCTAACACCAATAACTGTAAGTGTTCTCTAATTTTGATCAGAGTTCTTTTTCAAATATCTCTTTGAAGGTATTCTAAAACTGTGCTTTAGAATGCAATAAATTTATGAATATGTTTAAAAAACCACCCTTTTACTCTTGTTTGGATAACTTCAAATAGGACTAATCAGTGACCAGTGAACTTGTTTTTTTTTTATTTCGATCTCCACTGTGTATTTTACAAGATTTTTAGTTAACTGTGACCACCTACGCTACTACCAATGCCTCTAATTAGAGTCCATTAATGGTTTTATACAGACTTGAATGCATATGTGACATTGAGCTGAAAATGATTGTATTTCTCCAGCTGAACTAACACCTCACACTTGCTGTGTTTGCCATCATTCATCTGACTAAAATGTTGTACGCTCATAATTTAGCAGAACCTATTCTGGTCTTTTTTCACATGAGTGTAAGCTGTCATTGTGGAAAATTACATTTGACAGAATATTGCATCTTTTATATTCATATACAGCCTGAAGGGGCAAACTGACTGTTCATTATTTTTCTTATTACATGCCTAGTTATTTACAAAATATTTTTTTTCCTGTAAAGAGAGAAACTATATTGATAAACAAGCAGCGCAGCTTTGAGGAATCAAGGAAGACACTATTGATTTCTTCCAACCAGAATCAAGTTTGACAGACATAACTATTGACAGTTATTCATGCATTAATTTTGATTAGTTATGTTTGGATTTCTCCTAATTCTGATCTTTCAGCACCTTGGTGTAAAGAACTGATATAAACTAGATTTCATTCTAAAAAATCATTCATGAAGGGAGAATGTAGCCTTATACTGTGCTTTATTTTTTTTCCATCTCAGTAAACTACTTTTTGTGTGTTTATGTGTAATTAGATGGTTTGAGGTTCTTGATGAAGAGGGAGGAAGAGCTTATTAATAGCAATTTTCATGTATTCTCTTTCTCGATACACATATCTGAGATCTTTAGTATTTGAAACCCTTATGCGTTGCCTGGTAACGAGAACATCATGATGACGTTCATAGTGGATATGGAGAGCGTCTTGAAAAAGAAAAGTTTTTTTGTATAATTGAGAAAATATAAATGCAATAAAATTCACTTTACAATCTGACATGATTAGATACCCATTTGAAACACATTTAAAACTGTTGTTGAATGTAAATAAATAAATAAAAACTTTAGAAATGAATAAAACCAGAATTGCCATTTTAGACTTTTTCCAGTAGTAAAAAGAATTCAGTAGAATCCTATAGATTCTCAGTCAGATTGAGATCTGGGGACTTTAGACGCCACGGCCATTACAGTTACAGTACAAAATAATTCCACAGAGATGAATTTCCGCAAAAGCGTTTTTATTCAGGCAAAACAAATTAGACATCTGATTAAAACGCAGCAATATGTGGCCCGTCGATGTTGAAGCCGATATAGAACTGCTCGGGAAAACACTAGGCTAGTCACGCCAACAATTTGTACACAAATATTAATTTACAACTAATTAATTTGGTAAAACAAATTCAATATAACAAATCGATACAGAAACAATCAAAACAGGAATACGTTACATAAATAGAAATACTCTGCTACATGCAAATGCAATTGTAGATTTTCTCCTCATTGATCAATTTAGAGAAATAACAGACGTTCTGACAAGGAACTAAGAAAAATACACAAATGACACAAAACAGGCAATAAGGAAGATCATGCATTTGTTCAAGAACAGATGATGTCAGGAAGAAATGCATTATGTTATCTTAAACAATAGTACCTAAAAAAGTCAGACAAGCTACATACTCATTTTTAAAAGAACATGGATGATGTGTACCCTTCTTCTGTTTAATAATAATGTGAAGCTTTTGCATCTTTTCATAGTTGAAAACCAATTTCATGATGTAAAACCTACCACAGATTCTCATGCGGGATGAAACCACCGATCAGTTGTACAACAAAAATTGCAATAAAATACAAATGATCATTGATTTGGAAAACAGATCTGTCTTCACTAACGAAGGGTGCACTCTTGTTCTGCTATAGTATCGGCGTATCACAATGGAGTACAACAATAAAACACTAATACTGTGAAGAAACTCATTTGAATTTTTATTTTTATTTTTTTTTTGCTTTTTTTGTGTGTATGTGTGTGTGTTAAAATGCATTTGGCTTGAGGATGAGTAAGTTCATCATGAAAACATTCATTCACCTCGGTACCAAAACATACCATCAAAAATACCATCAATCCTCTCCACCTGAAGTGTTCATGTTCCTCTTACATTCTCTAGCAGCTGTAAATCTCAAAACAAAATTATTATTAATTAGACTATATTTATATACTTTCTCGATAAACACGCTGAAGTTCTGTATAAAATATATATATTTTCATTCTAAAGATATCTTTAATTCACCTAAGACATTTAAAGTAAGGTTCGTTTCCCTTCACGCTATCAAGTTCCCTGTTTTTATTGGCACATGGGCGTTCTGGGTTAGAAAGTAAGAAACAGCAGATGCTGTTGGTTTCACCATGCCAGCGGCGAGGCTATTCGGGGGCTTCTGGGGTTTTCTGTTCCTTGTGTCTCACTCAGTGCTCTCTGTTGAATACAAACACAACAAACTCTTACTTCATGACTATTTTTTTCATTTGTGAAAATGGCAGTATTTAAGAAACTCACCTCAAATTTGGAGATAAACTCGGCAAAGATGCCAAAGAAGTTTTCTGTGGTCGTGGCCTTGCTGTCTTCTCCAAAATAGGAGGCCACTTTATGAAACTCATCCATTGCTCTTTGCTGCAAGGAGTCTAGGGACTGCACAGCTGGATGACAGTTTTCCAGAAAGCTCTAATGTCAGGGTTAAGGGCCAATACAATGCAGTTTAAAGGGACAGTTCACCCAGAAATGAAACCCTCATGTCGTTCCAAACCTGTAAGACCTTCACTCATCTTTGGAACACAAATTAAGATATTTTTGATGAAATCTGAGAGCTTTCTGACCCTGCATAGACAGCAACGCAACTGACACATTCAAGGCCCAGAAAGGTAGTACAGAAATTGATGAAATACTCACTGATGTGACATAGACTATTTTATCAATGCCCTTACTACATTTCTGGGCCTTGAACGAGGTAGTTGCGTTGCTGTCTGTCCAGGATCAGAAAGCTCTTGGATTTCATCAAAAATATCTTAATTTGTGTTCCGACAACGAACGAAGGTCTTGGAATTTTCATTTTTGGGTGGAATAACCCTTTGTTCATCTTACATACATTCTGACAGGATATCTATCTTTATTCTTTTCACTATCAAACTCATTCAAAAAAGGCTGTTGATTGGTGGATACACTCATAACTGATGCGAAGCGATCCTCTGCAGTAGCTGGGATTTTCACACAGGCAGTTCTTATGTCCTGGATGGTGGAGTGAAGGTCACTGAGCTCAGCAGTAATGGTTCTCTGATTGACTGCATTTATAGTGAAAAATACAGAAACATGAATACATTTAACTGATATTGTTGCAAATAATATGTTATGTGTTCCTATTTAAACCAACAGCAAAAATGTCAAGGACAAGCAAGGAATGACTTTCCAACAGGTGAAAAAAAAATGTTTGAGGTCAGTAAGATCATTTTAAAGAAATTAAAACTTTTATTCAGCAAGGATGAATTAAATTGATTAAAAGTGACAGTAAAGACATTTATAATGTTACAAAAGACTTTCTAATTTAAATGAATGCTGTTCTTTTGAACTTTTTATTCATCAGACATTCCTGACAAAAAATGTACCATGGTTTCTACAAATATATTTACAAGCAGAACTGCTTTCAACACTGGTAATAAGAAGAAATGTTTCTTTAGAATATTACTGTTTTTAATATTTTCATATTTTTGATCAAATAAATGCAGCTATGGTAAGCATAAGTGACTTCTTACCAACCCCAAACATCTGAATGGAGGTGCATTTAAAAATACAGTTGAAGTCAAAAGTTTACAAACACCTTGCAGAGTCTGCAAAATGTTAATTTTAACCAAATAAGAGGGATGATACAAAATGCATGTTATTTTTTGTTTAGTACTGACCTGAATAAGATATTTCGCATAAAAGAAAATAATAGTTGAATGTATAAAAATGACCCTGTTCAAAAGTTTACATACACTTGATTCTTAATACTGTGTTGTTACCTGAATGATCCATGTCCTAAACATTTAAACTACCCGCTGTTCTTCAGGAAAACCCTTCAGGTCCCACAAATTCTTTGGTTTTTCAGCATTTTTGTGTATTTAAATCTTCACATCCATTTTTCACACCGAGGACAACTGAGGGACTCATATGCACCTATTACAGAAGGTTCAAATGCTCACTGATGCTTCAAAAGGAAATTAAGAGTCGGGGGTGAAAACTTTTGAACAGAATTAACAAATGTGTACATTTTGCCTAAATACTATATATTTTTTATTTAATACTGCCCTTCAGAAGCTACTTATAAGCTTTAAAAAAATACTTGTATGTTTCCCAGAGGATAAAATAAGTTAAATTTACCCTGATCTTTCAATTCCAAAAGTTTTCACCCCCCGACTCCTAATGCATCCTGTTTCCTTCTGAAGCATCAATAAGCGTTAGAACCTTCTGTAATAGTTGCATATGAGTCCCTCAGTTATCTCAAAATCATACAGTCGATTTTGGAAAGGGTTCAAATACACAAAAAGCTGAAAAACCACAGAATTTGTAGGACCTGAAGGATTTTTCTGAAGAACTGTGGGCAGTTAAACTGTTCAGGACAAACAAGGGACTCATGAACAACTAAAACAGCTGTGGATCATTCAGGTAACAACACAGTATTAAGAATCAAGTGTATGTAAACTTTTGAACTGGGTCATTTTTATAAATAATTTTCTCTTGTGGACTATCAGTACTAAATATAAATGAACATGCATTTTGTATGATCCCTCTTATTTTGGTAAAATAATTAACATTTTGCAGATTCTTTTGACTTCAACTGTATCTAACAGGAAGTTGTTCAGGCACCTTACCTTTGGCAGCTAGTGGCACTGTTATGAGGTCCCTGGCGAAGTCGAGGAGTTCTGGGAAGTGTTGGCATAATGATTTGGCAAGAATATGGAGGAAAGTCGACTTTCCATCGACTGTTTTTGTTGTGTTCAGCTGGGGGGTATTTTAATTCGTTATTAGGAGAAACATAAAAACAATATGAACAATGTTTAATAAAAACATTCCAATGTTTTGTCTGTAATTACTACAAACATACCTCAGTAAGAAAATTAATTTTGAATCCTGTTGTTTTATTTGTCTTGGGTTGACCATTATTCAGATAATTTCCCATTGCTAAAACAAACTAAAAACACGGAAGAGTACATACTGTAAGAATAACATTTAAATAAAGAGCATTCTCTGCAGAAGATTCAGTCATATCTGCCTTTACCTCCAGGATCTTGGCCAACCTCTTGCTGTTTTTAAGCTCTAATGAGGCTTTGTATATGCATTCGTATGCGCCTCTCATTTCTTCTGTTTTCTCCTGCACAGTGGTCTTAAAAAGAAGACTCCTCAGTCTGGTTTTATACTCAGGAACTAGTAGCATCTGTGGAACAAACCCACAAGAAACCATTAATATTAACGTAAATCATAACTGAACTCTGGTAAAACATCTAGAAATGAGTAAAACAGCACCTGTAGGACAAACTGGTCGGGCTCACTAAGTTTGGCAGGGTCCTGGTTGTAATGCTGAAACTGTTTGACCTCCTCATCGTCAGGGGCGTAAAGCAACAGTTGTTTAATATGTGCGGGTTCCAGACGCTCAGTGCTCATGGTCATGAGGATTTCTCGCAGCTCCTTCGGAGACAGCTTCAGATGCGCTATGAGGATAGCTGAACAGGGCAGCCAGGTTTGATGAGACATGGATTCTTAACCTTCTCATTGGGAAAATTTCCACACAGTTGCTAGAGCAGCAAATACCTACAGCACCTCTTTAACCTACTCCTACACATCTACGTCACACGAGACAACAAACCCGACTCAAGGCAGAGCACTTCAACACAACCCTACTCATACTCACAGGCGTTGTAGGCCTTTTTATGGGAGAGAATCTCAACCACGTCTTTCTTTTTAAAGTTCTCGGGCAGGAAAGTGGGCTCTGGAAGAGAGACTGACACATTTAATAACAGTGTAAGGATGAGCTCTTCTCGCACCGGTAGTGGAGACAATATATGGAGGGTTATGAGACTGAAAGGAGGCTGTAAGATGACAATAACTGGATGAGAATGATGGGTTCTGAGACAGACATACAGTAGCTCTCCATGAGAGATGAGCTGAAAAGTACAAAAATAGACAAGGTAATTGAGTTCATTTTCAGCATCAAAATGACAAGCTATCAAACGGATGCCACATGTGGATGAGGACAGTAATATACAATGCTAAGATGTTGTTAAATGTCAAATGTCCCTAAAAGTCTTTGCCTCCGTCTGAATTTCTATTGTAAATTATGTCATTACATATACACTGCTATTCAAAAGTTTGGGATCAGTAAGATTTTGAATGTTTTTGTAAGAAGCTCATTAAGGCTGTATCTATTTGATCAAAAATACAGCAAATGTAATGTAATTTTGTGAAATATTACTGCAATTTAAAATAACAGTTTTCTATTTTAAAATACTTTAAAGTCTAATTTATTCCTGTGAAGCAAAGCTGAATTTCAGCATCATGCAGCATCTTTAGTATCACATGATCATTCAGAAATCATTCTAATATGTTGATTTATAATCAATGTTGGACACAGTTGTGCTGCTTCATACTTTTTGGGACCTGTGATACTTTTTTTTCAGGATTCTTTGATAAATAAAGAGTTTAAAAGAACAGCATTTATTTAAAATAGAAATCTTTTGTAACAATATACACTACAGTTCAACTCTTGAGATCAGTATTTTTTTTTTCTTTATTTATTTCTTTGAAATAAATGAATACTTTAGTTCAGCAAGGATGTGTTAAATTGAAAAAAAAAAAATCATAGTATAGACTTATATTGTTTTATTTTGAATAAATGCTGTTCTTCAACAGCGTTTGGTATTCATTAAAGAATCAAAAAACTATCACAGGTTCCAAAAAAAAAATTAAGCTTATAATATTAAACTGTTTACAACATTGATGATAAATCAGCATATTATAATAATTTCTGAAGGATCATATACACTGAAGACTGGAGTAATGAATCATGAAAATTCAGTGCTTCGTCACAGAAATAAATTATATTTTAAAGTACATTAAAATTGCAATAATATTTCACAATATTACTGTTTTTCTGTATTAAAAACATTAAACATCTTTCTGATATGTATATACAGGTATATGCCTATTTCATATACATTTTGGGTAAATAAGATATTTTTTTATTTTTTAGAAAAATTTTTAAGGAAATGAATACTTATGCTAGTCATTATGCTAATATACTCTTTTTTTTTTTTTTTTAGCAAGGATGCATTAAATAAAAAGTGACAGTGAAGACATTTATAATGTTACAAAAAATGTATTAAGAAGCACAACCATTTTCTACTCTGATAATAATAAGAAATGTTTTTGAGCACCAAATCAGCACAATATAATGATTTCTGAAGGACTGTGTGAAACTTCATCTTGAGCATCACAGGAATAAATAACATTTTAAAGTATATTAAAATAGAAGATAGTTAAGATAGTTAATAATTAAGTTATTTAAAAAAAAAAAAAAAAATCTTACCACCAAAGTTTTGAATAGTGGTGTAATAAATTAGATTATTTCAATAAATAATAAAATAAATTAATACATTGATAAATAAATATAATAAATATAAAATCATATTGCATTAAATAATTACATTTTTAAATTATGAAAAAAAAAAAACTTCACCATTATCTGAAACACTCAAATAAATACAGGACGCATTTAAATATATTAAAGATATATGTACACTACCAGTCAAAAGTTTTGGACAGTAAGATTTTTTTATTAACTAGTTTTTTAAACAAGTTTCTTCTGCTCACTAAGCCTGCATTTATTTGATCTGAAGTACAGCAAAAACTGTAACATTTTGAAATATTTTTACTGTTTACGATAACAGCATTTATCTGAAATAGACATCTTTTGTAACATTATAAATGTCTTTATCAACATTTATCATCAATCTTTGCTAAATAAAAGTATTAATTTCTATAATTTCTTTTCCAAAAAAGAAAAAGAAAAGAAATTGTAATGACCTTAAGCTTTTGAATGGTATAGTGTATAATGTTACAAAAGCTTTTAATTTCAGATAAAGGCTGATCTTTGGATCTTTCTATTCATCAAAGAATCCTGAAAAAAATTTACTCAACTGTTCTAAAGTTTTTTGAACAGCAATATTAGAATGATTTCTGAAGTATAATGTGACACTGAAGACTGGAG
>JAHKKF010510994.1:0-17611 GCA_019740295.1 Labeo calbasu
AGTCATGAGTTTGTAATGTATGTAAATGCAGTAAGTGGGATTCAAATCAAAAATATTTTCCACCCATTTTGTGTCCCCCCTCCTACTTCTCAAACCAAAGTTACACCCTTGCATTGAGGTGAGTAAATTATCAGGAAATTTTCATTTTGTTGAATGTTGTTCAACTCTTTATCTAGTTTTGAAATCTGATTGTAGATCCAGGAACATGTTGAAAAAAAATGACAGTGAACCTCACAGTGCAAAGAACACCTTGTCCTTAAAAAGACAGTGAACGCTGGCGGTAAATGTCCTTTCGAATTCTCTTCTGAGAGTCGTAACAAGCCTGTGTGTGTCTCCTCTGTCTCTTATCCTGTTTTGTGTCACTGGAGATTTGTTGTTAATAGAGGCCATATCAGGCTGCTTTCACAATGTGTAATTTTGTTGGAGTCTATTTGCACAATGTGTTGTCATTACGTTTTTGAGCATTTAGGTGGAGCAGCTTGATGATGCTAGACTATCGGTTCTCCCAAAGTGAGAGATAGAAACCGAGAGCTGAGAGGGTTTAACATTCATCACATGTAAGAGAACAAAGGAGTGTGTTTCCTCTACATTAGCCCTGTGCTTTACATGCACTCTTTTCTGATGAAATAAAACAGAAAGACAGAAGAAAGTGAATAGGAAGTAAAGAGGCGCGGTAGTCAAGAGGAACAGACAGATGAGTGAAAGATGAGGTCGCAAACCTAAAAAAATGAGTTTAGCACATCACTCTTGTAGAGGGAAGAAAAACCACAGTGGATTTAATTCACATGACATCACTGAGATGAAGAAAAAGACATGAAGCTGTCTGCTGAAAATGTATAATTGGCCATGCTGGAATGATGTGATTGGCTGGGAGATGTGATAGTTGTAATGAGGAGGTTTTGGATGACAGCAGTTCATTGCTGTTTGTCCTCTTGCTAACATGTTTTGAAGTGCCAGTCATCACATCTTACATCATAGAACAGGATCGATGCTCTGTCGTTCTCTGCGTCTCATGTGACTGCGTATTCATTTACAAGCAGAGTGATTGAATGGGATTAATAAGTCACAGATTAAATAAGTCCTGGTTTAAATTATGTTGTCAATGTTGATTTCTCTACTGAAAACATCTTGTAGTCTGGAGTGTGAGCTATGTCTTGGAAACTGACCCTGTGAGTTCGTGTCTTCTTTTTGCTTCGCCAAGAATTGCAGATGATTTCATCTTCTAATAAAGAAAGAATCGACTTTTGGGATATGTGTGCAGTTGTGGCCAAAAATACTGACTTTTTTCTGCAATGTAATGCAACACTGTTTTTTTTGGTGTTCACATGAGTTTTTCTTTTTCTACACATACATAGACATTATTACAATTTAAAATAACTTGTCTATTTTAATGTTTTTAAAATGTCATTTATTCCTATGACGGAGAAGCTGAATTTTTAATGGTCCTTCAAATATAATTTACTTAAATTTACAAAAATAAGAAGTGCTCTGTAGTCTAAAATACATCCATTAAGATTGGAAATCATTTAAAATCTTTTTCAAGACTGTTTTAAGACTTTTATTTGTAATCATAAGTTTGTTTAGAATATATTTGTATTATATTATGTTATTTTATACTCAAACTTTGAACAGTTAGATTTTTAATGTTTTTTTTTTAAAGAAGTCTTTTCTTCAGTAACATTTTGAATCATTTTTACTATTTAAAATGACTGTTTTCTATTTGAATATATTTTAAAATTAAATTTATTCCTGTGATCAAACTAAATTTTCAGCATCATTATTGTCACATGACATGAAATTATTCTAATATGCTGATTTGTTGTTCAAGAAACATTTTTTATTATTTTCAATATTTAAAACAGTTGAGTGCATTTTTTTCAGGATTCTCTGATGAATAGAAAGATTTAAAGATCAGCATTTATCTGAAATAAAAAAATATGTTATATTATAATTATATTACATTATACACTATACCATTCAAAAGCTTGGAGTCAGTATCATTTTTATTTTTTGGGGAGGAAAGAAATTATAGAAATTGATACGTTTATTTAGCAAGGATGCTTTAAATTGATCAAAAGTGATGATAAAGACATTTATAATGTTACAAGAGATTTCTATTTTAGATAAATACGTACTTCTGAACGTCTGAACTGTTCTTCTTGAAAATTCTACTCAGCTGTTTTCAACATAATAATAATAAATGTTTTTGAGCAGCAAATCAGAATATAAGAATGATTTCTGAAGGATCATGTGACTGGAGTAATGATGCTAAACATTCAGCTTTGAAATCACAGGAATAAATTATATTTTAAAATATATTCAAATAGAAAACAGTTATTTTAAAAAGTACAAATATTTTACAATTTTACTGTTTTTGCTGCTGTACTTTGAATCAAATAAATGCAGGCTTGATGAGCAGAAGAGACTTCTTTAAAAAACATTAAAAATCTCACTGTTCAAAAAGTTTTGACTGGTAGAGTGTGTATATAAATAAATATAAAATTTTATTAGTAATCATAACTTTGGTTAGATATTTTTGGAATATATTTTATATTATTATATTATTCATAATGGAATCCAGAAAATTAGTGGAGAGCTGAATTTGAGAAAAAAAAAATTCATAGGGCCTTGAAGTGTAATTTTTGCTAAACTTTTAATTAATTGCTTTTAAATTGTGTTCGTTTCATGATTTCAATTCATTAGGCATTTTTTTTAATTTAACCATTAAAACATGGCCTAGAAAAATGAAAACATTAAAAAAATGGAATCACAGAATTTGGGCAAAAAATTCTTATTTTCACTATATTTTCTTATTTGACTCTTTTACACACTAGAATATTCTAATAGGAAAGTCATCAAAACTATAACGCAAGTGGGAAAATGGGAATAATTTAGTGACCAAAAGCAGCATGAGGCATCATAATAATTATTAAAAAATGTATTTGTTCTGTCTACAAATCAAAAACAAATCAACAAATTTTGAGAAACATTCAGTCGTGAGTGTATGTGTCTTGCATTTTAGGATGTTGCACACATATTGCATTTATTGCAGAAAAGGTGCTGATATATTTGGCCCCAACTGTATGTATATGAATCCATTAATGATGTCATTTCCCTTCTCCGGCTGAAATGGTAAACACGTCCATCATGAATGTCAGAGGTGTGTGCTGCAGTGAGAGGAGAAACAGTGTTTGTGCTCCGTGTCTCACTTTCTTTCACACACAGATACCATAACAGCAGAGTGCCATTCACCCAAGCTAAATTCGGCATGGTGTGACATCATTCAGGAGAAATCCGCACACATCACTCTCCATCCATCATCTCTGAACACAGTGTGGGAGCGAAACACTGCACAGTGGCAAAGACACAAACTTCTAATGAGCTCATAAACGTCTTTACAGTCTACTCTAATCCAAGTCTCGGAGCTGCGTCTTAAAGCATGTCCATTAACTTAATTACAGTAAACAAAGCCTTCGTGTTTGCATTTTAAAACCAGCAGTATCGAGTCGTTCCACTGTTAAATATTAGCTGGCGGAGGATTTTATGCGAAATAAAATCTGGATCAAAAATCAGTTTGAGCCTGAATGTTTAATGTATAACTGAGCTCCAAGTTGTGAGTGCAAAAGTGTAGGCATGCACTTGCTGCCTGTATTGATTTTCATTAGCTGTGGTGTAGTGCTAGAAAGAGACAGTAGACACCGCTCCTGTCGTTCTCCATCAGCCCTTCCAGTCGTCTTCATCTGCCTGCCTGCACGGAGTCAATATGCATCAACAAACACACACGTGTACGCACGGACACACACACCTATTCGTCTTATTTACCACCAAGTAAGGCCTCACGGAGATGTAATTTGTTCCAGTAAAACTGAGATAACTTGACCACTGGTGAATACAAAATGTGTTGGATAACAAAGCTTTTGCTTAGGCTGTATAGACACAATTTAGTTACATTTGTAGGACTTCAAGAAGCTAATGCTTTGTAGTTTAAAATACAAGCAAAATGCTGGGAATTCTATGTTTGTGAGGAAATCAAGATCGGAAATCATTTAAAATCTGTTTTAAGACTTGGGAAATCATATGTTTGTCTTAAAGAGAGGACTGTTCCAAAAAGCTACATCCAAAGATTTCTTTCCAAAAAAAATCTACATTAAAACAATTAACATTACAGTTAAAAAAGTCTTTTATGCTCACCAGTCTGCATTTATTTGATCAAAACTACAGTAAAAAACATAATACTGTGAAATATTTTACTATTACTATTACACTTTAAAATAACTGATTGCTATTTTGGTCAGTTTTAAAATGTAATTTATTCCTGTGATGCAAAGCTGAATTTTTAGTAGTCATTACTCCAGTCTTCTGTCACATGATTCTTCAGAATTCATTCTAATATGCTGATTTGCTGCTCAAGAAATAATAATTATTATCAGTGTTAGAAACAGTTTGATTCATTGAAAGTTTTAAAGAACAGCACTTATTTCACATACATTTTTTTAACAAATAGATTTGAATGTCTATTTTAAAAAAAGTATTTTATCCAATATTTTGGATATGTATTGTTTTGCTGATAGTATTAGCTGATTAGTATAAAATTATTTTCAAAAAATTAAAAATGTTACATTTTTGTCAGAGCACTGATATTAAGCATTTTTTATGGTTATTGTATCAGTCATTTTCATAACCGATTTACCAATAAAATAATTGAAAAGCATTTAAAGAAAGTTTTGTCAGAATGCCAATATTAAGCATTTTTTTATGGTTATTGTATCTGTTATTTATTTTTTTTTTTTGTTATTTTGGTTTTGGTTTTTTGGTTTATTAAGCATTTTTATGGTTATCGGTATCAGTCATTTTTAAAACCGATTTGCCGATAAAATAATTTAAAAGCATTTAAAGAAAGTTTTTGTCAGAGTGCTGATATTAAGCATTTTTTTGGTTATCAGTATCAGTCATTTTTAAAACTGATTTGCCGATAAAATAATTTAAAAGCATTTAAAGAAAGTTTTGTCAGAGCGCTGATATTAAGCATTTTTATAGTTATCGATATTGGTCATTTTCAAAACCAATGTGCTGATAAAATTATTTAAAAGCATTTAAAGAAAGTTTTTGTCAGAGTGCTGATATTAAGCATTTTTTTGGTTATCAGTATCAGTCATTTTTAAAACTGATTTGCCGATAAAATAATTTAAAAGCATTTAAAGAAAGTTTTTGTCAGAGTGCCGATATTAAGCATTCTTATAGTTATCGATATTGGTCATTTTCAAAAGCGATGTGCTGATAAAAATATTAAAAGCATTCAAAGAATGTTTTTGTCAGAGTGCTGGTATTAAGCATTTTTATAGTTATTGATATTGGTCATTTTCAAAACCAATGTGCTGATAAAATAATTTAAAAGCATTTAAAGAAAGTTTTTGTCAGAGCGCCGATATTAAGCATTCTTATAGTTATCGATATTGGTCATTTTCAAAAGCGATGTGCTGATAAAATTATTAAAAGTGTTCAAAGAATGTTTTTGTCAGAGTGCCGACATTAAGCATTTTTATGGTTATCGGTATCAGTCATTTTCAAAACCGATTTGTTGATAAAATAATTTAAAAGCATTTAAAGAAAGTTTTTGTCAGAGCGCCGATATTAAGCATTTTTATAGTTATCGATTTTGGTCATTTTCAAAACCGATGTGCCTTTACATAGCATATTTTCTTTCCTATATCTTTCTCTCCATCCCGCTTTCCTCTTATGCAGACTAGTTCTGTATCTTTTTCTCTCGCTCTCTCTCCTCCTGAGCAGACGGGATCAATAGGTCTCTAAGAGCTGCTGGCTTATCACGGCTGCAGTCATGGGTGTCAGGGAGGAAAGCCATAGCCTTGAACACCGAGCATGGACAACCTCTCATCTCACTGAGATACAGAGGTGTGAAGAAGTGCAGTTCCAAGAATCGTGTGTCTGGAGTAGCGTAATCTGTCTCCAGCTCTTTGTGTCATTTCTGGCCCTCTGCTCATGAATGAATAGACTGAACGAAACAGACCAAGCTGTGTAGTCGGTGCCTTTCAGCTGCTTACAAAGAAATGCATTTTGAATAGAAATGAAAATGTTCTAGGAGTTATTGAAGATGCTGTACTGCAATGCATATTTATTATATGCACGTAATACACGAATTTCAGAGCAGCATAAAAACACCATATCATACGCCTTCCTGCAAGTCATGGAAGTTAGTTACATTTTAAAGTGTGTATATATATATATATATATATACATACACCATGAAACTAGGGATCAACCTATATATATATATATATTGATTATTGCAGATCAAGTAGACCAATAACCGATATTTTAAACCGATATATATGTCTGGTGTAAAAATGAAAATTAATGTCAAAATTAAGAATAACAAGGGCTCTGATAAAAACTTTCTTTAAATGCTTTTAAATTATTTTATCAGCAAATCGGTTTTGAAATGACCGATACCAATAACCAAAAATGCTTAATATCTGTGCCGATAATTGCTGATAATCTTTTTTTAAGTTTATGTGCTCAACTATAAAATATTTAATTGATGTATAAATAAAGAATAAAAATTGTTTACAAACATTTGTGAGTGAATCATTCTTTTGAATCCATTCCAGAACTGGTCAAAATGATTCATTATTGAATTCTGCATTTAACAAATTCTCATTTAGTGACTCAACATGACTAGAAACATCATTGAAAAGTCATAAAAAGTAATGAATTAAAAACTGGGAATGCTAATAGGAATACCATGGTACTTTCCACAAAATAAATCACTGTACAGTTAGTACAGTTTTTGTAAGTGTGCACTAGCAGTACTCTATGGAAACCAAATAGTTCATGCTGTTTTAAACTGTTTTGTGGTTTGTTCTTAATAAATATATCAATTAATTAATCAGTAATTTCTTGAGATCATAAAATTGAGCCTTATACTCATTGGTCATGCTCTGGGATCAATAGCTGTTAATGGACTTGGCTTGTGCTTTTCAGGATGGATGTGGGAAAAGGAATTATAAAATCAACAAAGCCTACATCTTTATTTCTGACCAAACCTGTTTGCACAAGCCATTTTCATTACTTGTACTAGGCTTTTTTTGTTTCTTTAGAAGGATGCATTAGACTGCATTTATTCTTTATCATCAGCTCTGAATCAATTTGATGTAATTTAACTCCTTTCCATTGGTTTGTGGTGTTTACTGATTCTGATGTCTTTGTGGGCACAATACTTGCTTTGCAGATGGTTCCCCTCATCAACACGGCCACAGAGACGTTAGTGAGAAACCTAAAGAGCCACGCTGAGTCCGGTAACAGCTTCAACATCCACAAGTACGAGTTTCTTTCAGCATATGAGTGCACATCTGCTCATCTGGTAATTTCAGAGCTCTTAATAATATAAAACATGTTTATTTTGCAGGTGTTTCGGCTGCTTCACAATGGACGTAATTGCCAGTGTGGCGTTCGGTACGCAGGTGGATTCTCAAAACAATCCTGATGACCCTTTTGTGCACCAAGCCTCCAAGTTCTTCGCTTTCACCTTCTTCAGACCCGTCATGATATTCTTCAGTACGTTCAATCGACTCAATGCAGGCAGCGTTCATTTCGGTCTCATTATTGTACAACGGATATCACAGCTTGGAAAGTGCTTCTGACAGATGATGATATGAAACTAATTTTCATTATGCTGATATTGCGATTAGAGGTTTATTATACAACTAAGAGGTAAAAATAAAATTTTCTAACTGACTGTGTTGTTTTCCTGGTTTTGCTGTAGTGGCATTTCCATTTCTCCTTCAGCCTCTTGCTGGACTTCTTCCTAATAAATCAAGAGATGAGATGAACAGCTTTTTTATCAAATGCATCCAGAAAATGATTAAACAGAGAGATGATCTTCTACCAGAACAGGTATGGCTGTGATTTGTACGAAACGATATCGATTCATAAATCCCAACAATTGATTAGTCTAGCCTGTTTTCAGTTAATGAAGGGAATATTGCAGTGCGCCTCCCATCTAACAAATCGTAATAAGCTTTGTGCTTTTTTTTTTACTATTGATATGAAACAAAATCTCAGATTTCAAATTCTGTCCATTTTATTTCAGTATTCAAACAATAAATGCCGTTTGGATCATTGTAGTGCCTCAGTTCAAAAGAAGCAGCTGCAAGAATCATCTCGCTTTAATACTAGTTTCAGAACAAAATAAACATTAAAAAACATCCAATGGTATGTTAAAAGAAAGAGTACAACTTACCGAAATCCATACCCTGTTTCATATAATCACTCAATCAGTATTTCAACCGTGACTCTCATGTATATTTTACTACAATTTTTTTGACATGTACCTAATATATATCCAAAATAATCAATGTAGAATCAAAACAAATTGATTCGGATGAACATTCATAATCTGCTTGTCTACAGCGGAGGCGAGACTTCCTGCAGCTGATGCTGGACGTCAGGGTCACCAACAAGCATTTGTCTGTGGAGCACTTTGATGTGGTCAATGACGCTGATGAGCAGGATAGCACCGATCAGGGAATGGACAACGGACAGGAAAATGAACCTGGACACGAGTCCACCAAACGCACCCAGCAGAAGAGAATGATGACTGAGGATGAGGTTGTCGGTCAGTCCTTCATCTTCCTGTTGGCCGGCTACGAAACAAGCAGCAACACGCTAGCATTCGCATGCTACCTGTTGGCGCTCCATCCGGAATGCCAGAAAAAACTCCAGGAGGAAGTTGATGAATTCTTCAGCAGACACGTGAGTTTAAAGATTTAAATGTCTGTTGTACTCGGAAACCAACATTTATTTCATTTTAGTTTTGGAAATGCTTCTTTATGTCATGTTATGCACAAATAATTTGTGGCATAACTGACATTCCCTTTAGTTTTTTCTCAAAAGTCTTTTGTCATATTAGTTCTACTGTGGGTGCCCATAAATGCCGTAATGATTCAGAAAATGTTTTTTGAAATATTTTGTCTTTGTCCTCCATCTCTGTGTGATGCATTCTCTGCTCTTTAGTGGGTTGGATTGTTTCTTCTCATTCGTTTTGAAGGTCTACATGAGCTGGCGCATTTCTCAGAAACCATTTACTGTCAGGACCGTTGATTACATTTACAGGGCCGGAAACAAATGTTTTTTGGGTGAGCTTCATCTTGGCAGGCATATTGGGTAGGTTATACCATACAGCATTAGTTTTCAAACTGGGGTCCACAAAAAAAGTTCAGAGAAAAATGGTGCGAAAATGGATCAAATTTGATAATTATTTCATTTTATTGAAATTCATAGTTGTAATGTTGCTTTTGCAGGTTTATACATATAACACTAATCCTAATGATAGGTGGCAAAAATTATATTTTAAAATGTTGCCAGTGCAACAGAAATCTTTTCTCCATATAATTAATGTAATTTAGCTGCCAAAGTTGTAAATCTAGGCAATGCCAGGGAAAACTAACATTATAGGGGTGAGTGGGGTAAGTTGAGCCAGTGGGTAAGTTGACCCACCCCCTGTATCTTGGCAACTGTACACTTTTACTATCAAGTGACCATGTTTTTTAGAATCACATATAATTTCTGCCAGACTATGAAACATGTGAGAGGAGTAGAAGGCAACCTTATACTTTAAAAACTGTTTTTGGCTCGATGTAATGCCTGTTACATTAAATCAAATTTATCCAGGTCTAAAATATTTATGATCCATATAGGTGATTTAGCAGCATATAAAACCATGCAAATCATTTAGCTAAATATTAGCCTGAATTGGTAATTGGTAATAGATTTTTTTCCCGAAATGACAGCTATGGGACAAAGTGAGCCAAATGATGTGGGGTAAGTTGAGCCAGCACTTTTAACTTACTCCACCATAAGGCAATGAAGTTAAGTTCAATCTCTGTAGTATAAACTGGTATTTGAATGTGATATTACACAGCTGGTTTAGTTTGTCATATTTATATATATTATTTGTAGTTCATTTGATAGGGACAGTGTACAAGTGCGCCATATTCTTCTCTGACAACCATAAGATGCTTTTTATCACATATAATCAAATATATCTTTCCACGTGTAGTCCCCAATGGCTGGTTCGACATAGCAGAAAAGCTACCATGCCAAGAATCTTTTGACTAAAATGTTTATTAATTTCAGTGCCATTTATTCCTTCATTCTAATTCAGTTTATAATTTTTAATTATTTAATTATACTCAACAGACTCTCCGGTTTGTCTGTTTTTGGAAAGGTTAAAGCTGGTGTAGATTATCTTTTAAATCAGATTCAGTCAGATGGTTGGTTTTTACACAGATGGTGCGTCTTATTCACTGACTCGAGTCAACTTACCCCTAACCTGGGGCAAATTGAGCCACAGGAATACTTTAAAAAATATTTTTAGAAACCTTTATCATAGATACATTCTGATCATTTAAAATTATAGGAAACATCCTAAAAAATTCCTTTAGATACTTTCATTGTACGCATTTTTCTTTATCTTGAGAACCACATAAGTAAAAAATGGCTCATCTTACCCCACTCTCCCCTAATGGATATTTGCACCAAGTACAAATAGCAATAGATGCTGTTTAAACTAAGTGTAAATAGCAATTAGATGCTATTTACGCTAACTGAAAATAGCATATTTTCTTAGCGATAGATGCTATTTACGCTAAGTGCCAATAGCGACAGATACTATTTACGCTATGTAAAAATAGCAGTATTTTCTGCAATTTATACTACTTATCTGCACCTCAGCATTGTACAACTTTATAAAACAGTATGCAACAATAAGGTATTGAGTGTAAATTATAATTTTTATTGCGATAATAAAAACCCTACCCCTAACCCTACCCGATAAACACACATTTGGCACTTTATTTTCAACTTTTTGATTATTTCCTTCATTTTTATTGAAAATAAATGCATTTCCGATGTGATCTAAAAAGGGAGAAGAACAAGTACGGTGGATTCGAACTTGGACACTGCTATGCGCTTTACTATCTGCGCTACTTGAGCTGTTGTTTGGTATTTGTCTTTCGTAATGTTGTGTAGTCCAACTACACATTAGTGGGAGGACCACACATAAGGCGGCTATTTGCACTTAGTGTAAATAGACACTCCGACTAACATTACAGCAAAAATGCAAGTTAATATATTTAGGGTTAGGGCTTTGTCAGTGGTACTTGGTTTAGAAAGACAACCAGACGGTAACAATTTAGAAAAGCTGCAGCACTGTGATAGTTATAGCAGGCTTGTATAAGCTCAGTTTGCAATATATCTGCTTAGATAATTTACTCTCCTCTACAAATATAGCAGCGGTTTGCAGTGATGATGGTGGTTCTGCTGATTTGATGTCTTATGTTTGTGCATAATGTGCAT
Organism: Labeo calbasu; assembly: GCA_019740295.1. Lineage (NCBI taxonomy): Eukaryota > Metazoa > Chordata > Actinopteri > Cypriniformes > Cyprinidae > Labeo > Labeo calbasu. The sequence goes on from JAHKKF010510994.1 coordinate 11,374, forward strand.
ACTCACGAGAGAGAGACGGAGAGGAATTCTTGATTGATTCTCTGAAACCTTGTAATCTGTGCCGCAAAGCGCTGGAGAGGCTGGATGGTGATGAGGAGGAGGGTCAGATGTGGGAAGAAGAGCCTCTAAATCAGTACATTATTGGGGGGATGATTTTGGCTCTCTCACATTGCTTTTTCATGTTTGTTCCCCCTTATCTCAAAGGATCACTCTTCCCTACAGTCTGAGCTTCTGCTGTCTCAAACAAAACATTTTGCAAGATTCTACATAATACGGGTTTAATGAAATCTGTGGAAATAAAGAGTATATTAAATGTGTGTGCGTGAAATAAACTGCTAGACAGGAGAATAATGGAGTGGAGAGAATATACTGAATATTTAGAGGTGTTTGCTAAGTTATTATTGCTTATACTTAGGGTTTTAGGGGTTTAAATACACAGCTAACCTTAAGTAGAAAACTTCCGTGCATAACTCATCCCACATTTGTGCTACAAATATAAAAGATACTTCAAATCATGTGACTTATGAAAACTAAAGTTTTTTGGCCTGGTGGATGATAAAACATGTACAATTGATATATATATATATATATATATATATATAGCAATTCTCAAGCCATTTCTAGTTAACAGAATATCTTACAGCAGGGGGACATTGGATGCAAAATTCACTTTTACATAGCGTTTGTCTTAACACATTTACCTACAATGATAAAAATTCATTTACTCCTTTTTTAATCCCCAAAAAACCTAAACAGTCTTAATTATCAAGCGTTTTGTTTTTCTGAGCAGTATGATGTCACAATACTCAGGCCCCGCCCACACCCACTGACAAACAATCCCGTATTAGCATATTTCCGCCCGCTGCCACGCCTTTTTCTCTGCACTCGAGCAGCTGTTAAGCAATCTAGGTGTTTTGTAGTTGGATGTAAAAGTGAACATAAGGCTGGTTTTACACCTCAAGTGTGAGCAGCCACTGCAGCTGCAGTGACGATTAAGTTACGCTAACGCAAAGCTCAAGCTTGCGGTGGGAAAGAGGCTTTAGAGTCGTCATTTTCTCCCGACATCAGAGCCACTGAGGATGCAGTGGATTTGTTTTGTTTTTGATGGAAACGCGCCACTGAATACACAAAAAACAGAAGAGGGGGCGGGATGAGCAGAGCTCATTATCATTTAAAGAGAAATGCACCGAAACGGGCGACTGTGAACAGAGTTGTTTTTGGCAAGGTAAAAAAAGGGTGTTGTTTTACACGACCATTGAGGAATTTTAACCAAAGTATGTTGCAGACATTTCATGAAGACCCTAAAGAATCATATCAACTTGTTGAAAATGGGCATCTGATGTCCCCTTTAAACTTTTTTTCAGCCAAACCCTTTTGACCTAAAATATTCATTTGATGTTCCCCTGAGACTTTTAAGTTAATATTCAATAATCTAACAAAACATTTGCATGTTTTGAATTTTATTTGGATTGTTTTTATTTCAAAATGAATTTAGCACTACACTATTTTCAACAAAAAAAGGAAAACTTGTGCATTTTGGTCTTTCATTTACATGACAATGGCATTATGGGGGCTTGAAAACACAAACTTTTGAAAACGGGTTCGTGCACACTACCAAACTTTTTTTCAATGTTTTTTAAAGAAGTATGTTCTGCTCACCAAGCCTACATTTATTTGATCCAAATTACAGCAAAAAACAGTACAATTTTGAAATATGTGTACTATATGTGTATAACTGTTTTCTATTTGAATATATTTTAAAATGTAATTTATTCCTGTGATTTCAAAGCAGAAGACAGCTGAGTAGAATTTTTTTCAGGTTTCTCTGATGAATGGAAAGTTCAGAACAGCATTTATCTGAAATAGAAATCGTTTGTCATATTATAAATGTCTTTATCATCACTTTTGATCAATTTAAAGCATCCTTGCAAAATAAAAGTATTAATTTCTATCATTTCTTTCTCAAAAACTCTTTTTATTTCAGATTAATGCTGATCTTTGGATCTTTCTAATTATCAAAAATTCCTGGACTATTGATAATAATGATAATAAAAATGTTTCTTGAAAAGCAAATCAGCATATTAGAATGATTTCTGAAGGATCATGTGACACTGAAGACTGGAGTAATGATGCTGAAAATGTAGCTTTGATCACAGGAATAAATAACATTTTAAAATATATTCAAATAGAAAACAGTTATTTTAAATAGTAAAAATATTTCACAATTTTACTGTTTTTGCTGTACTTCAGATCAAATAAATGCAGGCTTGGTGAGCAGAAGAGACTTCCTTAAAAAAACATTAAAAATCTTACTGTTCAAAAACTTTTGACTGGTAATGTATGTTTGCAGGTGTTTTGACAGCATTGTTTGTACGTGAAATTTTCAAAAAAATTAGTACATTGTTGTGTAAATGCACTCTTGGGACTACTACTTTACTAAAATTGCATTTAATTTTAGTTAATGAAAATATTTTTTGTAAGATTTTGTCAATAATCAAATGCTGTGGTAATGCTGACAACCAGCACTTCAGCATTTTACAGAATACAGAAACCTAGTTTGATTTTGGCATGTGTCATATCCGTCAGCCACAGTCTTTTTTATTTCGTGATGTATTTTCAGAGCTCTCTTGTCTTTGCTTTCTCTCTGATGGCACACATTTAAACAGCATCTTCATGAACCTGCATCTCTTGAATCCTGATACCTGCAGCCGGGGACTGGCAGCCGCCCACCGGAGAAAGGGATCAAACGCGGCATTAGTTCAGCTCTGCGTCCTTCTGTCTACTCTTTCATCTCATTCGCTCATTCTTCATCGTTCTCCCCCCTCTGCTTCTCTTTCAATTTAAGCACTCTCTTTCCACTTCCAATTCGAAGTCGGGGTCTTTTTCAGAGTGGATGAATGTTCTGCGGAGCTTTTAGGGGGATCGTTTATCTTTAGTTGCGTGCCAGCATATTATGTTAAAGTCAAACGTATCCTCAGAAAATAGAAAAAATATGAGGGTGTTTTCTTTATTTTAACATGGACCTTTTAGTCTCAAAATGTGGTCGGAGGGATTTCTCACAATAATGCATCATTTATTTGATGGTTTTCTTATGCAACGCATCTGGCAAAGAGCACATCACGCTAACTCGTCGTACTTTACATTTTGAGGTTAGCTGACAGGATTCCCAAGACGGAAAATAAACCGGAGAGCTGTTTATAAACCCGCTCGCCGTGAAGTTTTCAAATAAAAGAGCTTATGACAGAAGTTATAAAAGCAGTGAGCATTACAAGCAGCACAATAAAACTCAAGCTCAGCCTTGGCCTTGTCTCACGACGCCTCGCGTCTTAAGTCCACTGTATAGCCGGCAATAACTTAATACTCTCTTTATATCGAGCAGCTGGGGATCCATCCATGAAGACATCTGGCCCGGTGTATACTGAAGGTCAGTCTCATCTAGCCCACTGCTATAATGTCTATCGGCCTAGAGAGAAAGTGTCTTCAGCTCCTCCTTCAGAGTGGTTTTATTCTCTAAACGCCCCTCACCGCGTGCGTGCCGCTCTCAGTTTCGCTCTAAAAAGCTTCTCAAATGTCACTCTCCTCACACGCCCTGCGTGAGGGCGCTGAAAGTGTTTTGTGCTAAAACGCACTAGAGTGTAACCACTTCAGTGCAGCGCCGAAGGTGTTTACCTGAGAGCCGCAAACTGTTTCTGGTGGGAAATCGTACTTAACAAATCTAAAATTTAAAGCTCGTTTAAGATGCAAAACAGGTCCTTGAAGAGATAGTTTAAATCACATTAATTCACGTTGCAGGTCTGTGATATTTCTTCCCTCTTCTACACACTTTTTAAAGGAAAAGTTCACCCAAAAATGAAATTCTGTCATTAATTGCTCATTTTACAAATAATTTATTCACCCATTTGTCATCCAAGATGTTCATGTCTTTCTTTCTTCAGTCATAAAGAAATTGTTTTTTGAGGAAAACCTTTCAGGATTTCTCTCCATATAGTGGACTTCTATGGAGAGAAATTCTGAAATGTTTTCCTCAAAAAACTATTTCTTTATGACTGAAGAAAGAAAGACATGAACATCTTGGATGACAAGGGGGTGAGTACATTATATGTACGATTATATTTACGTTATTTTTGTTCTGGAAATGAACTTCTCCTTTAATGACGTTCCAAGCCCGTAAGTCTTTCTTCATTCATCTTCAAAACATTCTCACATGGACTATTTTATCGATGTCCTTACTACCGTTCTAGGCCTTGAACGTGTCAGTTGTGTTGCTGTCTGTTGTCAGAAAGCTCTCGGATGTCATTATCCTAAAATTATCCTAATTTGTGTTCCAAAGATGAATGATGGTCTTACGGGTTTGGAACGACACAAGGGTGAGTGATTAATAACAGAATAATAATTTTTGGAAGAACTGTCCCTTTAAGAATCCACTGACTGTGATGAATTACCAGTTCTCATTTACGCACCCATGACCTTAACAAACCATATGTCAAGGGTGAATTCTAGAATTACTGTCATTGATTTGCCAGTTTGATTTTTACCACTGGGACGATTTAAGTGGCAAACATGTAAATGCTTCGCTCGACTGACTTGGTGGATGTGTCACCGGCTGCACACATTGTGTCTCCTGTTCTAGCCTTTCATTTTCCCTTCCCAGGCTGTGTGGTGCCTCCCCGGGTGCCCGTCATTAATTTGCCTTTTTTATCTGCATAAATAACAGGGAGCTGAAGCGGAGCACTACCTAATGAGTCATCCAGAGGTGGGAGACAGGGGCAAAGAGGCCAGAAACTGAGCAAAATTACATGTTTCCAGCTAAGACCTCTCCCACAGAGAGAAAAGGGGAGATAGAGAGAGAGGTAGAAATGAAGGATGGAAGAAAGACGACAAATACATGTTTTTTTCCCTCTTTCATTCTTTGCTTTTTAGGGAGAAGAGGTAAAACTGGGTGAAAACATGTTTGGGTCATATTTTACCCCAATAAAATGGAACATAGTAAACTGCACTACCCTTCAAAAGTAAAATTTTTCATTGTTTTTCAAAGAATTTTCACCAAGGTTGCATTTATTTGATCAAAATTCAGTAAAATTGAAAATGTTGACAGATTTCTCCCACAATAAAAGAATAAATAGAACGAATAGGAAGTTTAAAAGAACAGCACTTATTAACTCTTTTGTAACATTATGAATGTCTTTACTGTCACTTTATCAATTTAATGCATCCTAGCGGAATAATTAAATGATTAACTTCAAAAAAAATCTTACTGACCAAAAACCTTCCAATTGTATTGTATATTTACACTGAAACATTACTTTTTATGGAATCTCTCCATTGTTAGTAATACAATGAAATCATAATACAGATTAACTGTATTTATTAAAATAATATGTACAGTTGAAGTCAAAAGTTCACATACGCCTTGCAGAATCTGCAAAATGTTCATTATTTTACTAAAATAAGAGGGATCATACAAAATGCATGTTATTTTTTATTTAGTACTGACCTGAATAAGATATTTCACATAAAAGATGTTCACATATAGTCCACAAGAGAAAATAATAGTCGAATTTATAAAAATGACCCCATTCGAAAGTTTACATACTCTTGATTCTTAATACTGTGTTGTTACCTGAATGATCCACAGCTGTTGTTGTTGTTTTTTGTTTTTTTTTTGTTTAGTGATAGTTGTTCATGAGTCCCTTGTTTGTCCTGAACCATTAAATTGCCCGCTGTTTTTCAGAAAAAATCCTTCAGGTCCCACAAATTCTTTGGTTTTTCAGCATTTTTGTGTAATTGAACCCTTTCCAACAATAACTATATGATTTTGAGATCCATCTTTTCACACTGAGGACAACTGAGGGACTCCTATGCAACTATTACAGAAGGTTCAAACACTCAGTGATGCTCCAGAAGGAAACACAATGCATTAAGAGCCGGGGGTAAAAACTTTTGGAATTTGAGGGTAAATTCATACGCTATCAACTTATTTTGTCTTCTGGGAAACATGTTAGTATCTTCTGTAGCTTGTGAAGGGCAATACTAAATGAAAAAAAAAAAAGATATTTAGGCAAAATAAGAAAAATGGAAAAATGTACACGTTCATTCTGTTCAAAAGGTTTTACCCCCTGGCTCTTAATGCACCATTTTTCCTTCTGAAGCATCAGTGAGTGTTTGAACCTTCTGGAATAGTTGCATATGAGTCCCTCAGTTGTCCTCAGTGTGAAAAGATGGATCTCAAAATCATACA
>JAHKKF010510995.1:0-12999 GCA_019740295.1 Labeo calbasu
TTTTTTAATATATATATAAACCCCACCCCCCTTCGTTTTTACTCCACCCCCCCTGCATTTAGTTTTACCTTAATTGCTTAACAACTCCCAAATGGTTTGCTCAATGATTAATTTTTCAGAATTCAATGTGATGCTAATCTGCGGTGATTGGTTCGATGACCTTGTCTGTTGTGATTGGTCTACTACATGCAGCACGTTGGAAATGGAATTGCCTTATTCTTTATCATAACTCCAAGTAAAAACAATGACAAACATTCACTATTCATTGACACATTTTAGACAATTGCGAGCGAACAGATATTGCTGTTAGCCAGTTAGCCAGAGATCTACAGCTGCGTGGAGCGAACACAACACACACTAAATATGTATTTTGCACACTACAGAGTACATGAGATCAACAATTTTTAAAGAATTACTCCATTTTCAGAATAAAAATTTCCTGATTATTTACTCACCCCCATGTCATCCAAGATATTCATGTCTTTCTTTCTTCAGTTGCAAGGAAATTAATTTTGTGTAAAAAATTTGGTGTAAAGGTTGTTTGACCGTATAATTGCATGTTGACTTTGTAAATATTGAGTCAGTACTTCTGTAGCTTTGTAGGATAATTTTGAAGTTAGAGGAGAAAATGAGATGGGAGTTTTTCGACATAGTTTTCATAGGTCTGTGTGGGAACAAGTGAGCAAGCAATAATATACGTTGACATCAACATGAAACAGCTTGAGATTAATTTTAAAAATGACTCGTTTCAATGAATCAGTCAACTCTTTCTTTTGAGAGAAAATAACTACGGTGCACTTTCAAATATAAAACTTTGCAGGATGTTTTCATTAACTTAAAGCTGTGTTACATACTGCATGATAGATCATTTTCAAAAATCCATAATAGAGGCACTTTAATCTCTATATTCTTTTTTAAATGTTAAAACTTCTTGCCATTAAAGCTATAAACCTATTTGTTTAGTTGCATAGTTTATCACATTATATTCAAGTATGCTAAAATGTTTTCTTCTAGGAAATATGTCACTGAATCAATGATAATTCTAATACATTATGTATCTAATTTACAGTATATTCACTGTTCATTTTAAAATGATTAGCGTTATTTTTATTTATTTATTTTTTCTTGTATTAACAAATACATTACATGCATCTAATTCTGTGATTTGATGTATTTCTCTTGTAGGCTAAATGATTGTGACTTAACAGACAAAAGCTGTCCAGCTCTTGTTTCAGTTCTTGAATCAGATAACAATCTGAAAGAGCTGAACATGAACAATAATAATCTACAGGATTCCGGAGTGAAGCAGTTCTGCATTGGACTGAAGAATATAAATTGCAAATTGGAGATACTGAGGTAAGTTTTATGACAGTCCCTAGTGTGTGATTAGAATTCAGATCCATCTGTTAACATGGAGCTAGTTATTTTCCACAGAATAGAGGGCAGAACTGCTTTAGCTCAGTGATATTGGTAGGCTTTAATTCCAGTATGAAAATAATTTGTTGTACTTTCTATTCACTAATATAAAGTTTACCCAACTATAATCTAAAAAGGGTCCATTTGTTTCTCCAGTGCACACTGTTAGACATTTCAAAGCGTTTTTGCCAGTAAGTTACTGTAATTAAGATTTGCAGTAGCAAACTGTATTTACTTTACAGTTGCAAACTGTACTGTTTTACAGTAAAATACTATAAAAAAGTCAAATTTATCAGTACGCTGTCACACCCCTGTGGACTGTTTCATTGGTTTTTCCCTATGTGTCCTTATTTGAACTTTGCTGTTCCGTTTCTTATTATGACGTCATTGATTAATCACTCACATTTGTCCTTGTCTCATTAGCCTGGTTATTTAAGTTCGATTCAGTTCCTCGTTCATGGTCGGTTCTTAATGTCATCATGTTGTTTTCATTGTGTTTGCGTGTGGTTTCCCTGCTGTTCCTGTTCGTTCCTGATTCCATTGTTTGGATTATCTTAATAAAGTGATTGTTTATGACTTCCTAGTCCCTACTCCTCCTTCCCGCACATGATGCCAGACATACGCTACTGTAATTCATTCATTTTAATATAGATTTCAGTAGATTTTATCATTTTTTTCAATTTACTTATTTTTACTCTACATAGGTACTACTACCATTCTTTTTAAAACAATGCATGTATAACACTTAAAAATACAGTCTTCCACTGCTGGAACAGTGCATCTTCACCATTTCTCCTGTCTTAGGACATTTTTCAGTTTTGCAGTATGTTGTATCCTCTGGATTTATCCTCACAAAGAACCTATAGGCAACAGAAACATAATGGAGAAAAAGACATGCAGCCAAAGAATACACACCCATCTGCCAAACCCCGGTGCTGCTCCAAAACGTGGCCACCACCTTTGCTCACCATACACTTTGTTAGTGACAGTGATGCCTTCTCTGAAAAACAGTAGTAGAAAAGGTAGAAATGGCACACTTTTAAAAGGAAAACGCCACACAGAATACACAAACTCAAAACCATAGTTGTTCTCTTACCATGAACTATAAGTAAGTCTCAGGGTGGTTGGGATGCTCATGTCTTTCTTGATGCTTCATTGCAGTTGCCTTTAAAATGCAATCACAAAAAAATGCAGTAAATTTTAAATTCCATAAAAATGATAACAAAGTAATTCTAAAACTAGAAAGGCAGCTAACAGTTAGCCATATAACTTGTTTAATCTAGCTAACATACGATTTTATTTTCTCAGTAGGTTACTGGCCAACATTAACTACTAACAACACCTGAACAAAATTTCACATAAGTTAACCTAACGTTAATATAAGATATGCATTTGAACCGTTTGAAACAACAGCACAGTTTACCATAATAAAGTTTGTAACCACCATGTTGACCTTACTTGCTGGTGTTAATCTCTCCTAAATTGCATCATCACACGGCGTAGATGTTCTCCGGAGCTATTCCACTCTCGCAGGTTCATCCCCCGGGCAAACGATTGACGCGGCGCAGCGCGACTTGACTAAAAACAATATAGATGACAATACCCTGGTATATTTCTCACTTACAGATGTACTCCAAGCATTTGCTGTGTCTGACATGAAGAACAAACAGATTTTCCTGTAGTTCTCCTCAAGCTGTTGCGGCGTTGTAGACACGGTGTAGGGCAAATCATGTCAATCCAAATATAATAAATGAGGAAAATAAAACGACCTCAATAAAATGCCGTCAATGAGGCTGTTACAACAAATACAGTAGTATACAGAAATTTTAAAAAATACAGTAAGTCTCTGTATGTGGGGTCTGACGTCACAGAAAATTCCTATGATGCAATGGTTATTACAGTTATTTACTGCAAAGGGAATTTGCAGTACTATACTGTGTGATATACAGTTAATAACTGTAGAAAATACAGAAATGTCTAACAGTGCAGCTTTTTTCCTCTTCAGTGTAGAACATGTACTTGCATGATGATCTGTGTTATAAGGAAGAATAACATCTTTGTAATAGACTTTCAGACTGCAGTATCACTGAAGAAGGTTATAAAGCTCTGGCTTCAGCTCTGAGATCAAACCCTTCACACCTGATAGAGCTGGATCTCACAGGAAATGATTCTGGACAATCCGGAGTGAAGGAGCTCACTGATTTACTACAGGATGCAAACTGTCAACTCAAGACACTGAGGTGAGTGTTATTAAAATAATAAAAACTAATAGTTTATTAGTCTAAAATACATTTTAGCGGAAAGAGAATTGTATTATTAAAGAAGACATTTAAAAAAACCTTTGAAAGTAAGGATGCCCCTTGGGTTTTTTTTGTGCCCTCGATCCGATCTGAGTCATTATATTTATTAATGTCCTTTTGATTAAATGAATTGTCTTGAAAAAGTGTGAAGCTATTATGAAGTTTAATTATTATTTTATATTTAATTATTGTATTAAATACTGTCACTGTGAATTAATATGTAATTGAGAAATTTTATTGGATTGATTGGAGTTGTTGGTTACTTTTATGTGGCTTTCACCTAAACATACCTCATTTGTGTTAGTGTAGTACATGCACTTATTTGATAATCTGTTTTCTCTCTCTCTCTCACTCTCTCTCTCTCTCTAGACTCTCAAACTGCAGTATCACTGAAGAAGGTTATAAAGCTCTGGCTTCAGCTCTGAGATCAAATCCTTCACACCTGATAGAGCTGGATCTCACAGGAAATGATCCTGGACAATCAGGAGTGAAGGAGCTTGATGATTTACTACAGGATCCAAACTGTCAACTGAAGAAACTGAGGTGAGACATGATGAAGTAATACAAAACAGGATTTGCAGGCTAAATAATCATATTCATTAATAGTTATTAATTCATATTCATTCTGCAATTAAGCTTCAATATCAATATCTTATTTTTTTTTACAGTTCAACCACTGATTATAGCTGTCAAGATTAACTAATCGTCAAGACTGTTGATTATGGCATTATTCATAACGTCTCCCGTTGCATGAACGGTTGCAATGATAGGCATTGTAGCTGATGACAAAAGTTATTAACACTGATAAACTCTGATAAAGAGTGGACAATTAGTTAACTGAATCCTGCTTCATCTTGTCTTCTGCAGGTTTTTAGGTCCTGCTGCAGATGAAGCCTGTCAGTATGTGACTGGAATTATGGGTAAAAACCCGTTACTCCAGAGAGAGCTGAATATAAGTGAACATGAACTAGGAGACACACGAGTGAATCAGATCGCTGCTCTACTGCAGGATAAACACTGTCAACTCAACACAGTGATGTGAGTATTCTTACCACTGTTGTCTGCCACTGTTATGTTATTAAGAAGTTATCATAATTTGTGTAATTATTCAGAGTTTCAGGATTTAATGTATATTTGTCGTTAGTAAAAGATCAGAAAGATGTGTATTTACATATTGCATAAAGGCTCATCCTGACAGAAAGGATCCACTAAATACAAATTTCACTGAAGGAGTGTGAAGTCAAGGGAGCACAATAATTCTGACTAAAATTTTGCCTAACGGGTTAGTTCATCCAATGAAAATTAGCCAATGATTTACTCACCCTGAAGGCTTGCTATGTGTATAGGAGTTTTTATGAGTTTCTTCTTTCAAACAAATCCAATCAGAGTTACATTAAAATGATCCTGGCTCTTCCAAGCAAAAACAGGCAGGTGTTTCTGTTCAACAGTCCAAAAGAAGTCCAATAAAGCATATCCATCCATAATAAAAGGTGCTCCACATGGGTCAGGGGGGTGAGTAAAGGTCTCCTATGAGGCCTTTGATGAACTAGTACAGCATTTAAAGAAGAAGTCCACTTCCAGAACAAACATTTACAGGTAATGTACTCACCCTTGTCATCCAAGATATTCATGTCTTTCTTTCTTCAGTCGTAAAGAAATTATGTTTTTTGAGGAAAACATTTCAGGATTTTTCTCCATATAATGGACTGCTATGGTGCCCTGAGTTTGCACTTCTAAAATGCAGTTTAAATGCAACTTCAAACGATTACAAATGTGGTTGTAAATGATCCTGTCACACCCCTGTGGACTGTTTTGTTTGTTTCTCCTTTTTGTGCCCATATATGGTTATTCCTGTTCCTGTCCTCATTTAGTCCTGATTAGTTTATTACCCACACCTGTCCTTGTATCATAAGCACCCCTTTATAAGTTGCATTCAGTTCAGTGTTTTTCGTCCGGTCTCAACTATTGTGCACATGTTTTGCTGTCTTCCTGTAAGTTCATTGTGGATAATATGAAAGACTTTTGGATTTCACCGTTATCTTTGTACGAGTACGTTCATCCAACACGTGTCGTGACAAATCCCTGCTGAGGAAGAAGGGTCTTATCTAGTGAAATGATCGGTTATTTTAATTTTAAAAAATACAATTTAAATACTTTTTAATCTCAAACAATCATCGTGTCTTGCTTTGCCTGAACTCTGTGTATTCTGGTTCAAGACAGTTAAGGTATGTCGAAAAAGTAATATTTTCATATTTTCTCCCTCAACTTCAAAAATAATTTCAAAATCATCCTACATCGCTGCAGAAGTACCGACCCAGTCTTTCCAAAGTGAACATGCAAAGAAGATCAAACACCCTTAACAAAAAAGGTAAAATGGCGATATAGGACGATTTTGAAGTTGAGGGAGAACATTCAAGGGAGTTTTTTGACTTACCCTAAATGCCATTAACCAGAAAAAAAAAAAAAAAAAAAAAAAATATATATATATATAAATTGTATTATTTTTATGAAAATAACCAATCGTTTTGCTAGATAAGACCCTTCTTCCTCAGCTGAGATGGTTTACAACTGCATTTGGGATCGTTTGAAGCCACATTTAAACTGCATTTTTGAAGTTCAAACTCGGGGCACCATAGAAGTCCACTATATGAAGAAAAATCCTGAAATATTTCCTCAAAAAATATAATTTATTTACGACTGAAGAAAGAAATACATGAACATCTTTGATGACAAGGGGGTGAGTACATTATCTGTAAATTTTTGTTCTGGAAGTGGACTTCTCCTTTAAATGCTGTATTAGTTCATCATTAGATAATATTAACTACTATAGTTAATGTTAACAAATAAAACCTCGTAAAGTGTGAATGAGTCAACAGTGTGTATGAGAAAAACAGACATAAACACATTTACCCCAGTGAGAAAAATGTTTATGTGAAATGAATGCATAAACTAACATGGGTAAAAAGATCATATCTTAATGGTTAAGTTTGTTGATTTTTAACCTTTGCAAACCTTTGTTTAGTTGGTAGTATGTTTAAATGAACAATGTGTAGTCTTTCTCCACATTACCTGCACCCAGATATCCCTGTTTATTTGTCAGCAAAACTCTACTGGATAATGCAAAACAAATTATTTGGTCATCGTAGATCTGAATCATTGTTCTTTCTTTTTCTGTCTTCAGTCTGTGTAGATGCAGAATTACAGAGAAACAGTGTCTGATCCTGACTTCAGCTCTGAAATCAAACCCATCACATCTGAGAGAGCTGGACCTGAGTGATAATAAAATAAATAACAAAGGAGTGAATCACGTATGTGACATACTCAAGGATTCACACTGTAAACTGGAAAGATTGAGGTCAGTAACATTTATATATAACACTCAAAATGCTTAAAATCACTTCAACACTTCAACACCAAACCACATTATACTCATTATCTTATTATGTGTCTGAGTTCACATAATATTTGTACAAGCCTTTCACATTAGTATTTTGTCATCTGGTGAAATAATCCGGATAATATTTCCTTTTTTCTTATTTTATACTTTTTCTGCCAGTGTAGGTTAAGATGTTGTGATATGACAGATGAAGGTTTTTCTGCTGTGACTTCAGCTCTGAAATCAAACCCATCCCACCTGAGAGAGCTGAATCTGAGTGAGAATAAAGTAGGAGACTCTGGAGTGAAAAATCTCAGTGATCTACTGATGAACCCACAATGCAAGCTGGAGAAACTACAGTTAGTAGCATTGTACTGTACAGCAGTTACAGTATGATTTGAAGTTTTCTGATTATTTTAAGAGGACTTAGCAGGACTCAGGTTACATCATTTCTAGTGCTGCCCCATCTGAAATTTCTCCATATGAAGAAAGATTCAGAAATACTATTAGTTAATGGTTTTGTATGTGTATCAGTAGAAACAGCATGAAGGTAGCTGAAATCTGACATCTTTGCTCTGAAACAAAACAGTGATAACAGAATAAAAAACACTCTAACAGATGACAGTAGATTACTCTAAAAGTTACATTTATACTGGATTAATGGCACTAAATCTTTAAGCAAAATGTATGCTATATTTAGTATATTTGTTATTTAGAGATTGTAAACTACATTCTAAAATGGCTTAATTTACTTGATTTGATTTTCTCATGTGAAAATAATCTTGTTTTATTTATTTATTTATTTTTCTATATTGATTCTATATGTTAATTTATATTTGTACATTTTTTGTTCACTGAGTTTGGGTCCAGATATGGATTGTCCTCAAATTGATCTCTCTTAGTTTGTTCGTACATATATTGTAAGTTATATATCTATGATTTTGTTTTAGTGACTGCATGGCAATTACTCATGATGCATCATAGATCTGATTTATTGTTCTTTCTCTTTCTGTCTTCAAGTCTGTGTGTTTCCAGTATTACAGAGGAACAGTGTCTCATTCTGACTTCAGCTTTGAAATCAAACCCATCACACCTGAGAGAACTGAACCTCAGTGGCATTAGAATACAAAACACAGGATTGAATCACTTATGTGATGTACTGAAGGATTCACACTGTAAACTGGAGAGACTGAGGTCAGTAGTATTCACATACAATAAACAAAATGATTAAAATCACTTTAGGAGTTTAAAGCAAAACACTCGTCTCATGGTGAGTCTGAGTTCACATTATGTTTGTACTGGTGTTTTATCACCTTTATATTATATGTGATTTGGTTTAGGAATGCTTATAGCACTTTATAATAACTTTCATTGATTAATCATTAACAAACATTATATAATACTTCACAGATCATTAGTTAATATAAATTCCAGTAGCAAGAAATATGAGATAATATGCTTGTTAATGTTTACTAAAAAGTTTATTATACATTACCTATTGATTAACAGATAATTTTTTCATGTAAATTAAGATGCTTCATTAAACTTTCAGTTCATATAATCATACACTTTTTGAAAATCTATAAATGATTTTAAAAGATGTTCTACAATGATTAAAAGCTTTTGTTAATGCACAACATGTTTGCTTCTGTTAAGGTGTGATACAGATAAGGTTAGGGACAAGTTTGTAACATGAGTAGGTTTAAGGGTTGGTCAGTTTGATTACTATAAGTGAACACTGTTCGATGTGCTTATATTACATTGTTTTGATAAATGAACAAGTAGTTTCTTGAAAAATAGATTTGTTTTCTGTTTCTGCTGGTGTTGTATGATTCATGGATTGTCCTATTTAATGATATATAGTAGTATAAACTTAAAGTATAATAAACAAAATCTACACAACAAAGAACACCAAATATATAATCTTTACAGACTGATCATAAGTTATAATGTTAATGAATAATGTTAATATAAATATTCTGTGAAGTGCATAAAATTACTAACATTTGTAAATATGAATAGAGCATTAGGTAATTGTAACGCCACACCAGCAGATGGAGCCCTCACCTATTGACTGACTGTTACTGCTCCCTCTGCTGCTTCTCTGGTTACTTCCTGTTTGGTGGCCATTTAAGGAGGCCCATACCAAACAGGCCTTGAGAAGTATTGTTATTTTTGTGCAGACTCTACCAATTGTTTATCCTATTTCATTGCCTTGTTTTTTTTTTTTTTTGCTGTTTCCATGGTTTCCATACACACACACGCACACACACACACACACACAGACACACATATATATATATATATACACACAATCTTGTCATTTGACCTTTAATGATCAGTTAACAAGCTTTGGTTGTCAGTTAGGGAAAAGTAACTGAAATTAACATAAATGATCTTTTTCCTGTTTTATTTGCTTAAAAATCATGTGACTTATTTTACTTTCTTATTTTCTGCTCTCACTCTTTCTGCCAATGCAGGTTAATACGCTGTAATATGACAGATGAAGGTTGTTCTGATCTGACTTCAGCTCTGAAATCAAACCCATCACACCTGAGAGAGCTGGACCTGAGTGAGAATGGACTAGGATACTCTAGAGTGACAAATCTCACTAATCTACTGATGAACCCAGAATGCAAGCTGGAAAGACTGCGGTTAGTATTATTATACTGTGCAGCAGTTACAGTGTGATTAAAGTTAACTGTTCAATTTAAGACTACTAGACTCAGTGTACATTGTTTATGCTGTAGCATCTAGCCTTTATCATTTTGCACAATTAAAATCAGGAGTCTAACTAGTAAATAATTGCAAAGTTTTTGAAACAATGTACTGATTCAGATAATCAAAAGAGATTTAAAGTAAAAAGAAAAAAAGAAAAAAAAAACAGAAGAAGAAAGAGCTTCCAGCACATAGAACTAGTGACATGATTACAAGCAGATCATGTCACAAACATGACACATCATATCAACATAACTTCTGTGTGTTCACAGCAAATATACAATGAGAGAGTGAGATGGGCCTTACGTTCTTAAAGAGCCCGACACTTCAGCATGTTAGAATGAAAAAATCACATTGCATTTCTGTACAGATTTTGCACAATGATCTACACCTAGCTCCACAGTAAGATAACGATCTAATATATGAGTCACTATGTTTTTCCCTTCTGTCTTCAGTCTGTATAGATGCAGTATTATGAAGAAACAGTGTTGTCTTATGACTTCAGCTCTGAAATCAAACCCATCACACCTGAGAGAGCTGGACCTCAGTGGGAATAAACTAGGAGACTCTGGAGTGAAAAACCTCAGTGATCTACTGACAAACCCACAATTCAACCTGGAAAAACTACAGTTAGTAAAAATATACTGTATAGCAGCTACAGTGTGATTAAAGTTTACTGTGTAGTTTATTTTAAGACAACAGAACTCAAATCCCATAATTTGTGGTGCTGCATCGTCCGTTTTTTTTTTTTTTTCTTTTTTTTTTTTCTTCATCTGAAGTCAGATATTAGCAAAACTATTAGGTAATGGTTTTGTATGTGTATTAGTAGAAAGAATATTAAACTTGTAGAAATCTAGCAAATCTTTGCTGGGAAACAAATCATATGTAACAACAGAACAAAAAAAACAAGTATAACAAATGACAGTACATGATTCTGACATGTCACATTTATACTGGTCTAATGGTACTTTTCACTAAATGTTTTATTCAAAATGTGTATTTAGAGACTGTACACTCTAAATGACTTATGTATAAAGTTTACTTGCATTAAAATATTAATTTAGACCTTTTCATTATTACATTTTTGTTGTGTCTACATTAATCCAATATAATAATCTACCTTAATAAAGAGTGAAGACATATTCAGACTTGAATTATAACTAGTATTTCCAAATACTCCTGTCTTGGTTTGTTTCCTGTCATTATGTTTCCATGATTTCACTGGTTTATTAGTGGCTGTATAGCATTTGCTCTTGATGCATCATCTGAATAATTGTTCTTTCTCTTTCTGTCTTCAGTCTGTTTAGTTGCAGTATTACAGAGAATCAGTGTCTCATCCTGACTTCAGCTTTCAAAGCAAACCCATCACACCTGAGAGAGCTAAACCTCAGTGTGAATCAAATAAAAAACACAGGAGTGAATGGCTTATGTGATGTAATGAAGGATTCACGCTGTAAACTGGAGAGATTGAGGTGAGTAACATTCACATACAAGAATCAAAATCACTTCAGCAGTGTTCAGTAACTCATGATGTGTCTGAGTTCACATTACATGTGTAAAATTGTTCACCTTAATAATGTGTTTGTAAGATGATCTCTTTCTCTGTTTGTCTCTCTCTAGTCTAAATGAATGTGGCATTACAGATGTTTCTTCTTTAACTGAGTCTTTGAAAAACACAAGAGCACTGCAGTTTCTGAAACAGCTTGATCTGAGACGCAATATAATTGGAGACTCAAAGCAGCAGCTGATTGATGTGCTACAAGACTCAAACTGTGAACTGAGGTGAGTAAACATCGCATTGTGTCATTAAAGAGATCTTCAATTACCTCTAAAATGTGAACACATATTTAAGTTCAAATATTTGTGAAGAGAGATTATCAAATTATCATCAAACTTTATTGCACCAAAGGGTTTGTGTCAGAATGACATGTAAAGTTTAACTTTTAAGTTAAAATGTTGAACACAAAGGAGAAAAGAGAACAAAACCACACTGTCACAGGTTTATACAATAATACCTGTTTTTTTAGTTACATCAGTAGTAGTGAATCATTTCAGTTTGGAAAATTATATTTGGTCAGATTGTAAGAAAACACAGGTAAAATCAATGCAGATTCCAGCTTCAGCTCAGCCATCTAGCATCACGTGATCAATGCCTCTGTCTCTTGTGTGTTTTTACTTTGACAGGCAACACATCACATTACTTGACATTTACTTATGTAAGGGATAATATAAATCCTGCCAGTTGAAATCACAGAATAAACCTGCATGACTGCATGTACAGTACTTTGCAAAAGTCTTAGGCCATTAGTATTTTTACCAAACAAATAAGGCTTTAAAATATCTTTTACTGTAGTGTATCAGTAGGAAATATCAATTTACATTTCCTTTTGCCATTAATTTCAATAATCCAGTGAAATTTTTGTTTGCACAAGGAGTCTGGCAACAGCCAGTGCTCCACACAAAGGTCTGATCTCATCATCATCCAGTCTGTCTGGAATGACATGAAGAAACAGAGAAAAGAAAAAAAAACCCAAAAAAAACAAAAAACAAAACTGAGACAGACTAAATCCAGAAGAGCTGTGGCAACGTTATTTCCTATATTTTGTTTTATTAATTTCATATCTTATTCTACATCCCTAATCCTACCCAATACCTAAATTTAACAACTAACTTACTAACTATTAATTAGCAACAAATTAGGAATTTATTCAAGGAAAAGTCGTAGTTAATAGTGAATAAGTGTTCCCTATTCTTTTTTAACCCACAATGGCTGACAGAGGAGAAAAAAAATTATTCGGTCGCAGATATACTTACAATGACATACTTTTTGTTTCTGAACTGTTCAATGACTGTTTCATTCTTACTCGGGAAGTTAGGACAATTTTTTTCTATTGAGGAGGAAACCCTCGTAACGTGATTTACCGAGGGGAATGCATAACGCGATTTGAAAAAAAAAAAAAAAATGTAAATATTGATAATGATAATAATAATAATAACAATAATAATAAAACATGTTTCTTGAACAGCAAATCAGCATATTAGAATGATTTCTGAAAGATCATGTGACATTGAAGACTCTGATGCTAAAAATCTAGCTTTGATCACAGGAATAAATTACATTTTTAAATATTTTCAAATAGAAAACTTTAGATAGTTATAACTATCTAATTTGTGATTTGATTCACTGAA